>OX393556.1:40576060-40629672 GCA_947650365.1 Chamaelirium japonicum | reverse complement strand
ACACTAGATCGCGTGTTGAGCACACGATAGGCCAAGGTTTGAATCTTATCCTGGTTGTAATATTGCTACATAGGAGCACAGATAAATAGGTTATGAAGGGGAGAGATAAGTTTGCCGTATAAACAGAAAGAAGGCCCACATGATTCGATTACACTACTTGTCGGGTTGGAAGGCAGGCAGGCAGGTGGTTTTCCACTGTGTTGCAAGCTCAAATTTGTGACTATCTAGTCACCCCCCTCCACCAGTTAGAACTTGGGCTTTGGATCATGGTGGGGGTTGGATCATGGTGGGGGTTGACCTAGCAAATACTTCACCACTGGCCGGCGCACCAAGCCAGTTTGGTCAGCAAAACGAAAGCCATGCCCCGCATGCGCCCACCAATGGCTCCATCAACTTAAGGTGTGGGTATCCGTCACAAAACCCACATTGAGTTGGACCAAACTCGGTCGCACCACAAGTGGGGAGACTTTTGTTTGAAATGGCCTTTTCCGCAGTCTTATTTGGGTGGCAACTACATGTCACGGTGGCTGAACCCAGATGGATGGTGGTGTGCCTGATTCCTGAGCCTAACTAAGACATGGCCCACTAGCTAGGCCCACTGAGATTGGCTCCAAATGCAGATGGTTTTTTGAGAATCCCTCGAAGGTTGGGGGGGGGGGGGGGGGGGGGGGGGAGTAGGCCTGGCAATTTCGGACCCGACACGAAGTTAGCGGGTCTGGTCAGGGCTAAACGGTTTCGGGTCATAAACGGGTCGACACGATAGACCCGTTTAATAAACGGGTCGGGTCTGGGTTTAGGGTTTGGACACGATAGACCCGGGAAGACCCGTTTAGTATTCAGCTAGTTGGGTTGGGTCGGGTCGGGTCAACCCGCAATCTGATACTGTAATATATAATACCAGCGGGTCTTTCGGGTCGAGTCGGATTGGGTCGGATCGGGTCAACTGAATAGACCCTGGTGGTAAACGGGTCTTCTCGGGTCTACCCGTTTATTAGCGGGTCGGGTACGGGTTTAGGATCTAGACATGATTAGTTAAACGGGTTGGGTTCGGATCAAGGGGTTTTGGACACGACCCGAAACTAGACACGAACCCGACCCGACACGACCCATTGCCACTTCTAGGGACCAGTGGCGGAGCCAGGAATTTGCTCTAGTGGGGGCGACCTTTGTTTGGACCTAAGTATTTTATCCATTTTTCATCGTCAAAGACTCAAAGGAATTCAATTGATTGCAAAAAGTAAATAATTTTGTTAAAAAAGAGAAGCCAAATACTAATACATGAAATATAAAATAAATATTCAAAATAACGAAGTGCGAAACCACTAAAAGTATCTTGGTCCATAACATACATTTTCAAAAATTATAATTGTCCCCGACGAGTCTTCATATTTTGAAAGCGATGCATGATAATCTCATTATCAATATCATTCAGTATGTCCCTCTCAATATATGCAATCAAACTATCATTTATCCATTGATCTCTCATTATGTTGCGTAACTGATCCTTCACAAACTTCATAGCTGAAAATGCCATTTCTACAGTTGCAGTTGCTACTGGTAGAGTCAAAGCCAATTTTATAAGCATATAAACCAATGGATATACCACATTTCTTCCTGTCTCAATCATTTTCTGAGAAAGACCACCAATCTCTGCCAATTCTGAAAACTCACTTCTAGAGCGCATATCAACTATATAATTCTCGAGCTGATCTTCAAGCATATTGAGGTATTGCAAAAAAATCTTTAGGATAGAATTGGACAAGACGGATCAGTTTTTGCTTATCAAAAGCAGAGAATGAATTATTTGGACTTAGACATGCTACACAGAGAAACAACTCAGTGTTTGCCTCAGTGAAACGACTATTTAGCTCTTGAAGTTGCATATCAATAACAGTATAAAATACTTCGACACGATAGTGATGTGAATTTGAAAGCTCCTGCATTCCACGTCGTGCTCGCCCATGAGTTAGAAACATAGCATCCATGTTAAGAGAAACAACATTATGTTTGCCACAAAAAGAAAAAATTTGATCAAGTAAAGAATCTCAACCATTGTCCCTCATCATTTGCAGTCGTTTCTTAGATATTTCAACCAAGTTCATGTCATTCACAATATCTTGCTCTTTTCTCTGTAATGCTTGTGATAACTCATTTGTGATTCCTAAAATAGTTCTCATCAAATGTAGATTGAATATAAAATTATCAAATGATTGCACTGATTTTAATAGCCCACATGCTTCACCTCTTTGTTCTTGGCTCAAACCATCCTTCTCGATCATCTCAAGTACATCAATTAAAGTTGAGAATATAGTAATCAAGCTTACCAAAGTACCATAGTGTGAGCCCCAATGTATATCGCTAGAACATTTAAGACCGGTTTCTTGATTTAGGCCTCGGCCACTTGAAAGCACACCATTCCTTAGTGCTTCAATTACTCTGGTAGCCTGTCTCTCCCAAAGAGTACCTTGACGTTTACACGGTGCTCCAACCACATTTATTACATTTGCAACCATGTTAAAAAACCAATAGATTGGAGCATGATTCTTTACCACTGCTACAAGAGCTAACTGAAGTTGATGAGCAAAACAATGAACATAAAATACACATTCATTCTCCTTCATAATAAGTGATTTAAGCCCATTAAACTCTCCTTGCATATTGCTCGTCCCATCATAACCTTGTCCACGCAAACTAGACATACTCAATCCATGTCTAGAAAATAATTCTTCAATTGCCGCCTTGAGTGAAAGAGCAGTGGTGCTAGAAACATATTCAATATCTAAGAAACGTTCAATTACATACCCTTTCCCATCCACATAGCGCAATGCAACCGCTATTTGCTCTTTTGTTCATATATCACGAGCTTCATCAACAAGAATAGAAAATAATGAATCCCTAATATCTATTATAATGACATTGATGGTTTCAAGTGTAATAGCATTTACAATGTCCTTCTGAATGTCAGGTGCCGTCAATTTGAGATTTTCAGGAGCATTTTCAAATGTAACCACTTTTATCTCTTCATTATGATTAGCAAGAAAATACAAAAGCTCAAGAAAATTTTCTCGGTTGCTTGATTCCTCAGATTCATCATGACCGCGAAATGAAAGCCCTTGTCGTAGGAGACAACGAATACAATCGATGGAAGCATTCAATCGGATTCGATATTCGCTTCGAGTTTGATCTGAATGTTTGGAGAAAATTGTCTGGATATGCTGCTTTTGGTTCAATAGATTTTAACACTTATTCCTAGCTTGGTTGTAAGAGCTATTAGGGCCTCCTACATGAATTTGAATTCTCTCTTTTTTCTTCCAATTTGTAAACCCCTCACTGACAAAAGAGTCATCGTCCGCTTGGTTTCCAATAACTTCTTTAAGAAGATAACAATATAAGCAAAATGAAACATCTTTGGTCACACTATACTTTAACCAACCACTGTATTCACTAAACCAAGCAGAGTTGAACTGCCGTAATATTTCACCAAATTTTCTTTATGGAAAAGCATGGTTTTTAGGTCGACAAGGTCCCTTTTGCAGATATACCCTGCGAATTTCATCTCGTAGGTTAGGATGGTAATCCATAATTCGAGGTCGTAGGCTTGGATCTGTAGGAAGTTATGCTAAGTTGTCAAGGCAACTATTTTTTGAAGAAGAATTATCTCTTTCTGTAGAATGTAACAATTCTAAACATGCCTTTCTTTTGAAATATTTCTCCATAACTATTAAGAAGAGAAAAAAATCCATAGTTTAATTTAATTTAGAAAAAATATTTTTCTTCTAAATAAAAAAGTGGGAAGAAAACAACTAACAACGATTATAATACGATTCACATACACATTATATCAAACATTTAATATGTATTATATATAAAAATGTAGAAACCCAAAATCTATTAATCTAAATAATTAGAGTTATGATATTCATCCCGAAGATTTTTCCAATTCTGCTCAGCTCGATTGACGTGACAGTGTGCAACAGTCTTATGGTGTAAAAGACTTAAAATGTCGCTAGTGGGTTTCAGCCACTAGTTGCACACTTGCACACTGCCATGTTAATCGGGTCGGCGAAATCGAAAAAACCTTCGAGATACTCCATGGGCCCCAAACCCCCAATCCATCCCCACCTACCCGGAAACCCCCCATCCCCACGGCCTCCCCTCGAGCCACTCCCCAAGACGGCAAGGCCCAATTGGACCAAAGTAACCAATGACCATAGACCACGCAATGACACAAAATGTCAAAAAAAAAAAAAAAAGATAAACATGAGACTGTGTCAACTCTAAGAATTGAGACCCGTGAACCATATAAAAAAAAACAGATCTGAATCTCAGATCATGGATTCAAAGGGGGGGGGGGAGAGAGAGAGAGAGAGAGAGAGAGAGAGAGAGAGAGAGAGAGAGAGAGAGAGAGAGAGGCATTGCCTGTTCGGCTATTCAGCCTGTTCGACGTTGGCGGCGACGGACCGAGTCGACCGATGGTAGCCCACACTCCGCAGCCGTAGGTGGTGATTGGCGAGCCGACGAGCCGCGAGCGTGTGTCATGGTCCCAATCCCGCGATCCGCCTGAGCTCGTGTGGCCCTACGAGGCGTCGGTGACGACGGTGAGGTAAGAGGTTGCCCGCCGCCAGGCCGGCGGCGCTGCGAACCTGCGAGTCGCACCTCAAGAGAATATATATATTTTCTTTTTGGCAATCGATCTCAGCCTTCGATCTTGCTTTTAAGTTTTTAGTGGAGATATTTCTTGGTTGGGTGACACGTCTGAGAGAAGAGCCGTTTTTTTTTTTCTTTTCAAAATCTGAGTGGGGGCAGATGCCCCCACTCGGCCTAAGCTGACTCCGCGTCTGCTAGGGACGAGTACAAACAAACCCAAGAATCATCTCGTCACAACAAAATGCTTTTATTCCATATAGGAATATCACAAATAATATAGTGCTTAGGAGGTCCTTACTACTATGCAACATGCTACTGGTGCGAGGGGCTTCTTGGCGCTTAAAAGTAGATATGGCCAAAGCTTATGATCGTATTGAATGGTGATTTTTGATTCAAGTTCTTAAAAGCTCTGGGTTGTAGATATATACTTTCTGTGACTGGGTCTACAACTGTGTCTCAAACACTATTTACTCTATTCTAGTGAATGCAAAACCCATAAGCTGAATCAACCCTGGAAGAGACCTGAGACAAGAGTGTCCTCTCTCTTTCCTTACTTATTTGTCTTTGGTAGATACCCTCACACCCCAAGACCCGGGTTGTAAAGGGAGCTCAACAGCGGGTATATTAAGCGGGTCATGGGTGCTTCCCTCACCGATGTGGGACTATCCGTTAACACTCCACCTCAGGCGGAGCACGCGTGGCAAGGATCCTCCACCGCGGAGCATGCATGGCAAGGCACGATCGGTGGGGAGCACCATGAGCTGGAGCAAGAGCAAAAGACGGGCCAGCTCTGATACCATGTTAGATACCCTCACACCCCAAAACCTTGGTTGTAAGGGGAGGTCCACAGTGGGTATGTTAAGCTGATGATGGGTGCCTCCCTCACCGATGTGGGACTATCCGTTAACAGTCTTATGCTCAGAGATCCTCTCTCGTATACTAGACAACCTGATGACAAACGGGTGGATTCATGAGATTAAAACCAGCAAATCAAGTATCGCAATATCTCATTTACTCTATGTTGATGATCTGTTTATTTTTCGTCATGTACGCCAATTCTCAAGAATTGCAAACTATCAAGGACACACTTTGTCGTTATGGGGATTTATCTGGTCAAAAGGCCAACTATACCAAATTCATCATTCATTTCAGCACCAATGTGAACAAGAACCTCCGAGGTTTGCTTTTTAGTATGATGGAAGTTCGCATTATGACGAAGGATGAACTTTATTTGTATAGCCCTCTCTTCATCGATCAATCAAAAAGAAAGATTTTTGCTTTTGTTGAACATAAGATGAAGAATAAACTCAAAGGCTAGAAGTCCAATGTCCTCTCACATACTGGAAGGACAACACTCATTAAATCCTCCCTCGCTGCCATACCTCCCTATTTTTTAGCTACTACTCTCCTACCAAAGATTTGCAAGAATGCTATTACTCGAGACTTTTGGTGGGACCACACTAAAGAGGGCATATATCTTTACCTGAAGGATTGGCATCACTTCAATCACCCAAAAAATTTGGGGGGAATTGGAGGGCTTCAATCCGGACAAGATCTCAACCGTCCTAAAAAAGAGGATCAGTCTGCACGATGATTCGGACAAATTCTGTTGGACTAAATAAATAACACGAGGAAGTTCTCCATCAGCTCGGTCTATCATCTTGCTCTTCGATTCCCACTCCAATTGGACTTCTCTAACTTAGATCACCCTTTCATGGATTGGATCCAACATATCATGGATCTAGTGTATCAATGCTTTTAGAATGCAATGTATGTGATGTGGTTCATGTGGGAAACTAGAAATGATTTAGTCTTCAACTATACCAAGCCTAGTGCAACCCATATTTATGGTCAGGTCCAAGCTACATTCCAGCCTTTGACTAGTACAGCTAATGGAGATAGCTCGAGGCAGACTAGGCCTTCCTTTCGGGAGTGGCTGAACCATCGGCCTGTTTTATCAAGCTTAACACGGATGCAATTGTAGGTTGGGACTTGGTATCATTCGGTATTGTGATTAGAGACGAGCGAGGAATTATACTTCTGTGTGAAGAAAAAATTTCAGCCCTTTGTTCTCCTTTGGAGGTAAAGACTTTGGCTATGAAATAAGGGATCCTTCTTTTAATTCTTTTAAATGCGAACTTGGTAGTACTGGAAGGTGACAACCTCACAGTCACTGCCGTCCTGTTGGAGGCAACTTCCATCCCTCCATGGTGTATCCATAATGATATTATAGAGTGCATGAGATTTATAAAACTTTTTTCTGGCTGTCGGATTCATCATGTGATGCGTGACGCAAATCAGATAGCTCATCATATTACAGCTATTACATTAGAGTCGAAGGCAGATTTCTACCCTAACTCTATCTCTAATGATATTTCTGAGCTAGTAGCTAAGGATCATAATTCTATTGTTTCCGAGGAAAAGTCTCCCTCTGATTTGTTAAATTTAGATGATCATATTTGTATTGATTTATCTTTAAGGTTGCCATGAATATACCTCACGAATGTTGTAAAAAAAAAACTATATGTTTTAATTATAATTTTTTTGATTTTTTAAGGACCCCGTAGCATCTTATCTGAAGGATAGTTAAGGCAAACCCTTACTAATTATTTTTTCGAATGACACATGGGGTGTTTGAAAATAACCATCATAAAACTTTATCAACTAAGCTAGCCAGTGTTAAAACCCAAAATCTATAAATGGACATTGATCAGAAGAATACCTCAATGTCGAACTTGAAAACAGTGAACAAATCAAAAGCGATATCTTCCATTCTCCTGCAACAATCTGTGGAGATGATAGAGGATCTTGTTCTTGACGAACGCTTACTAACTTAATTGCTTGGATAAGGGGGCATCCTCCCTCACTTTTATATATAAGCATATATGCGTTAGGGTTTCTCAATCAATCGAGGAAACTCTCATACGAGGATAGCCCCACGATTAAAGGGGGGAAATCACAACCTTCTATGGCCGAGTCCTAGTTTAACCAGGACTTGAGCCCTGATCGGTTGGCTAACATGCCAAAACACAATAGTCTCCACCCTTTGAGCTACTGCAAGACTCTTCCTCAAATTTTTTTTTTTTAAAAAGAACTTTAGAAATACTTCAATCAAATGTCGTCTTTTAAATTGAAACATTGCATATGGATCTTGAATACTTTACAGACATGCAGAAAACTTCTACCCTCATCCACAGACACCACTAAGAGTGGATCGTGGATGTTCCAATACTTAGGGTACTTGTCCAGTTCTATGATCACAATGCTAGTACCACCTGAAGACTTAGGTCAATATATTACATAATTTTTTATCGCGTGGTATGAAAAATGAAGCACACATGTTCACTTCCTTGGTCTTTGTGCTCATTCTCATTGATGTCCAACTTCATACCATTGACAACTCATCAATCTTGACATGTTGATGAATAGAACATACGATATTTGTTTATATAAAATTTTTAAAGAATTTTTACCTAGAGGAATAGATTCTCAGCATAATCAAGTAAATGAATCCTGTAAAAATAAGTGCAAGACTATATGATAGATAATGTTAATTTAGTTTTTTCATGCGAGGACCCGATTCACTATCTCACGGAGCTAGGGATGATGCACGAGTAATTGCTTCTTGTTTGGTTGAAATATCGAATGGATTGACATTAGATTCATCTTATAGATATGTTTTTTCTTTGTGGGCTTTAGAACTTTAGGCACATGACCCTATCAATATTAGCTTCTAATTTAAGAGTCTCATATAAGAGTATGGTTGCTTAGCCAAAGGCGTGGGGAAGTGAGAGAATTGGTGGAACTAGTACTTCGATGAACTGAGACTTTTAGCTGGAAGTTCCAACTTAATTGTTTAATTGCTGGGAAGTGTGCATGCTAAAAAATCTGGCTCTAAGGACTTCCACCAATTTTATTGTTTGGTTGCCAAGAAATGGGCATGTTTTGACCATTGAGGACGACCAGGAGGTGAATATGTTGATGTAATGTTTTTAGCACTACCCCAACCGTATGGAAGTGTGACTTCAGATCGAGCTTTTGAGGCTGGAGTCACACTTACATATTTTGAGGAAGTGGATGGTCACCGAAATCCCCAGTTCTGACTTTAGACATGATTTTCGGGAAACAAATGCCGTAACCTGCCCACTTTGTTGATTTCCACCACTTTGGCCTGCACTTTCGGACACTTTCGAGCAACCAAACAAGCTCTTATAAGAACTCTTAGTTCCGTAAAAGAGATAATGCAAACACAAACATATAATAATTTTCACTATTGCAAAAAAAATAAAAGAAAACATGCATTTGTGTTTGGTAGGGCTGGCAATGGGCCGAGCCTTGATCGGAACCAGCCAAGTCTGTGTCCAGACCCATAATTTTTTTCTTCAGTCCAACTCCGGGCTCGTTTTGCATGAGGCTTTAAAGATAAGGACCAAGCCTAAGCCTGTATCAATGATTCGGGCTTGGGCCAATCCATGGCCCAAAAACCTTCAATGACCTATTTTCTTCCGTAGAGATATTTGATATTGACCGTGTTTCCTACAAATTATATTATAATTTGTATAGTAAAAACCTTTTAGCTTTTTCTCAAATAGATTTTATCTCATCAAATAGAAAAGTTAGTCCATTCACAAATATATTGGGTAGATCCAACCCCCAACAATTAAAGTGGGCCGGTTTCTAACCGGACCTAGACAAGCCCAGGCCCAGCCCATTTTTTGTTACGGGTCCAAACTGTAGGCCAAAATCCGTTCCAAATGGGTTGAGCGCAATAGGTCCTGGGCCGTCTTCAATGTGGCCAAAGCCTGGCCCAAAGTAGGACAAGCCCGGTAAAGTGGTAGATGGCCCGCCCTGTTGACAGCCCTACTCAATGGGCTGGATACAAGACCCGCAAGCCCTGTGCGAAGAAACCTACGGACTTGGCATTTGGGTTATTTTGACTTTGCCCCCCAAATTTGCCTTGAATTAGACTTTACCCCCCATGTTTTCATTAATTAGACTTTACCCCCCAAAACTAACTGTTCCGTCTGAGCTGACGGAACAGTTAGTTTTGGGGTGTAAAGTCTAATTAACGAAAGTATGAAACTATGGGGGTAAAGTCTAATTCAAGGCATAATTTGGGGGGCAAAGTCAAAATAACCCTAATAGGATATAGTTGTAACACCATGGCTAGGAGCATGAGTAAACCCTAATAGGGTATAGCTGTAACACCATCGCTAGGAGCATGAGCAAACTGGACGAGCAATGGTCTTTAATTGGATCCGAACGAAGGATATCATGTCATGTTAAGTGATTCAAGTAGGTCAAGGTAACAAATATCTGTGGGTTCCCAAAAAAAAATTTGATGATATTTGGCGACATTTTACAAAAAATGATGAATTTCTGATAAAATCTGAAATATATCTATTCTATAATATTAAACTAGGAAGATATTGAAATTCTTGGATTATTTGTTGGAAAAATAAAATAATTGAAATAAATTTCCAAGACTAATCAAAATACTATGTTGATATTCTTTTATGATGCTATGGTGACATATACAGATATTTTTGCTCGTCGTGATTGTGGCAGTATATTCTATCGGCGAAGTACTTGCCCTCTATCCGATTGGTCGTGTGAACAAATTATGTTGGCTTATTTCTGCAGAAATTTTGCCTGGGCAAAATTCGGCTCTCTCGAGTGAATCTGAAAAGGGTTCTACACACAGAACGTGTGATCAACTTGTTCAGGCGACTGTGACTTTGTCAGGCGAGGTCGGGGCATCGTCGCTGGCAAAACCTCGAGCGAGGACAACTTTGAATTCACCCCAGAAAACTCGATATGGGCTGGACGCGTGTAGGGCATGCGTGTTTGAGCCACGGGGGGGGGGGGTGGGGGGGGGGTAGAGAAGAGATGTGAGAAGAGATAGAACTTGTGAAAGTGAAGGGAGGTAGAGAAGAAGAAGAGGAAGGAAGAAGAAGAGAAAGGTTGGAGAGGTTCTTCTCCGGGTAGGCATCTCTTTCGGTTTCGTGGGTCTTCTCCGTGTTCCTCGACGCGTCCACTTCGGCGGCTTCCCCGCTGCTTCTACTCTCAGTGTTGTTCGTCATTCTTTTGTGTATCTCTCGTGGGATTTGTCGTCGTAGTGAGATTGTTCTGAGCCTGAGGGTAGAGATATATAGTGTGTGGTAGTCTAAAAACTAGTGACCCACTGCCGGATGACTGTAATATCTGTCGTGAAATCCTAATTCTTGATTGCCGGTGTTGGGCTTTAATTAGTCCCACATCGGCTAGCGGGTTGAGCGGTTTTGTCTTTCATAAACCCTTTGTGGACCTCCCATTATGCCTTGAGTTTTGGGGTGTGTGGTTATCTCACATGGTATTAGAGTCGTATCACTCACCTGTCGGATGTGGTCCCCACACATCTATTATCCACGTGACATGGATCACAAAAAGATTGGCATGTGAGGGGGAGTGTTGGAGGATTAGTCCCACCTTGGTAAAGTACAGGGCAAAAATGTTCTGTATATGGATGATGGGACCTCATCTCAACACTTGGGTTTTGAGATAGAGAAAATCTCACATGGTATCAAAGCCACACCTGCTCCGAAGGCTGGGGACCCCTATGTTGTGCCTTGCTACACGTGCCACTTGTGTGGATGTGCCATACGTGAGAAGCGGGGGAAGGGGGGGGGGGGGTGTTGATGTGATCCATCAACATTGGTCCCACATCGGTAATGGGAGAAGGATTAAGCCACTTGTATATCCACTGTGCACTCTTCCATCCAAGAGGTCGGCCTTTTAAAGTAATGAGGAGTTGTCAATAGCTACAATAATTTCACTGTAGCAAAAAAGTAATAATTTGTACAAATTGTTACTCAACAAAGATTGTTGCTCAAAATGCGCAAATTGTTACTCAATCCGTATAGATTGTTAAAAAATATTTTTCGATAGAATTTCATAATTTTTTTAACTACAATAATTTTACTTTAGCAAAAGAGTAATAATTTTCCAAGATTGCTACTCTTTTGCTATAGTGCTTATGTCAAGTTCGGACCGGACTCACATATACAATTGCACGTAGGAGCTATGCTCAGAGTGGTGCTCATATGTATAGCTACATATAGCAGTAAGTTGGATATTTATCAACCGGGAGGACCTACGACCAATAACCGATATCAACGGATTTTTTTTGTTGATAATCGTCTTTATCTCTAAATACCATCGGTTAGAAGGATCTATCACCAATAACCCTAAAAAAGCCATTGTACCCGTCTTATCACCAATGTTTTAAAACTTGGATCAGATTGGACCGGACAGTTCAATCGATAGACCTATGAACGAGCCCAGATCCTGGGTTTGAAAAACACAAGAATCGAAATTACTTTAAACCCAACTTAAACCCGGTAAAACCGCTGACCCATCGGTTGAACCGCAAACTCACATGCCCCGTTCGACGGTTTAGTGAACCGTTGTTTATTGAAAGAGTCATAAAACACTTTTTTTGTTGTTGTTTTCTTCATCTCTTTGGGCCTTTGCTATAAATTAATTATTTTTAAGCAACATTAATTTTTTTAAAAATACTAAAAATTATTTTTAATAATAAATTAATTTAGTTATGTTATCATTATGATGTCATGGTCCAACCACGGGTTGACCCAATGGTTGAACCGGTGACCCGTAGCCCGGTCCCTTTTCCGGTTCGATGAACGATCCGGTTTTAAAAACGTTGCTAATCACGAAAGTTCAGCCAGAAAAGATCGTGGGTAGCCAACGGCGATAACGTCTGGTTACAGGCTCATAAGAAGAAGCGAAGCAGCGGATGCAGGGCGGAGGAGATGGGTGGAGCGACGCGGTGGGCGGAGGAGAAGGGTGGAGCGACGCGGTGGAAAACCTGGTGGACCGCGGCGACGTCGAGGGCGCCATCGCCGTCCTCGAATCCGTGGTCTCCAAGCTCGAGACCCTAGACCCTCCCCCGCCGCTGGACAACCTCCGCCTGGCCTCCGCGCTCGGAGACCTCGCCGACCTCCACTCCTCCCGAGGCTTCTCCCTCAAGGCCGACGCCCTCCGCTCCCGCGCCCTCCTCATCCGGTCCCGCGCCGTCGGCACCCCGACCGGAAGGTCCGGTCAGTTTCAATAGCTAGGGTTAGGGTTTGGATTCCTCCCCCATTCCCTATTACCTGGTTACTGATTTGTTCTTTGTACTGTTGGATTGAAGTGATTTTGAGCCTACTGAAGTGAAGGTCACGGAGCAAGAAGAAACCAGGACTTCAAATTCTTTAACCAACCAGGGAGAAGATGAGGATGGTATCCTCTTGTTCATGACTACTCTCATTGAATCTCGTTATTCTGGTCGAGGATTAAGTATCCCTGACGTTGTCTTGATTTCTATGTCAATTGAGCAGACTGGGAAGCCATTGCAGACCGTGTAGCATCAGGTGATGCATTGCTCCCTTCGCAACATGAAGGTGGTGCACCTTCGAAGCCTTCACGGGAGAACACGGTGCTCGAGTTTCCCAAACGGCGGGGGAGGGGATCCTTCTTGTACCGAAAGAGTTGCCTTTACAGCGACCAGCCCGACGTGGGCACCACTCCCAACGAGACCTCTGAGTCCGAGGATGAAGCGGAGGCTCGTGGCCATCAACGTGATGATGAAGCGACCGGAGTTAGAAACTGTGAGCGTCATGTGGTTCTGGTTTGCAGCTTTTCGACAATGTTTACCATTTAAGGGTCACTGGAGTTGCTTGTCATGATTTCAGCTAGATTTGCTACCAGACATGTTCTTGTTCTGTATGATTTCCCGCCTAGTACTCGGACGATGGAGTTGGAGAAGCTATTTGAGAACTTTCGCGATCGTGGGGTTGCAATACGCTGGGTCAATGACACCGTTGCCATTGCAGTGTTTCGAACACCTTCTGTCGGTAAGTCAGATTATCTCCTCTCTTTTAATAGTACAGGAGTGCTTATCTTTATTTTTTACGGGTATTTTTTGAGAGTTGCCATTCGAGTAGTCCGACACATGTTACATTTGTAGAAAAGAAATCCAGGCTGAAATGCATGCGTTGATTTTCTTTCTGAAGAATAAATGGGTGCAAATCACTGCTCTTTAGGGTAGTATACCACTGATACCAGCATTGCACCATTGTTTGATATGGGTCTCTTAGCCTTAGGATGTCACACTTTGCTATGGACAGATTTTTTTTCTTCATGTATTGGTTCTTATCAAGTTTCTTTTATAGAATGAGTCGTCGTCGTTGAAGGTAAATTTTTACAAGCATTAACATTTGGAATACTTGAATCCAGAACCTTGCTAATAGGTCCTTGCAATTGGGCAAGACATCCTTTAAAACGTAATGATCTACCAAGTCTCATCTATCTTGGATCTTATGCCCGTGCCTGTCGGCACACGGCTGCCTTTGGCAGCAATACCACCCCCGGCTTGAAAACCCGAATACCCGACCCGAAACATCGGGTATGGGTTCAAATTTTGTACCCGAAACATGGTTTGGGTAGGGTATGGGTATAGGAACTCTACCCGATTAATTTTTTGGTATGGGTATAGATACCTCAAAACCCATACCTGGAACCCGATTGCCTCTCTAGTCTGTATATACTTGTTTGATAAATGATAATACAGCTCGGCACCAAACTTATTGTCATATATCCAAATTCTAACCGAACTCATATCTGTACTCAAACTTACTCTACTAAAATCATTGTGATAAGAAACCAAAAGAGCTTCTTAACATTGCATTGTGATACCTGTATTTTTTTTGGGGGAATTGGTGAAAACTCCTAAGGAGATGCTTTTAAGCTGCAGTCCAAACAAATACAGAGGATGGAATTACCCTTCACTGCAATTTAAATTTTCATTTGAATGCCACCGAACCACCTCCAGTGCTCGCCGCCACTGCGATCTGCATGCCACCACCAAACCAAAACACCGAACGTCATTACCGGAACTGTTTGCCACCATGAACTTGCTTCACCTAAACCTAGCACTAACCCTAATCCAAACCCTAAGATCTACAGGTCATGGGATGAACCCTAGACTTAGGAACTTCGACCAAAGTACCGAACCACCACCGCCGGAGCTACTTGCCGTTGCAGCTGCTGCCTCCGCCACTGTTGCTCGCCACTGCCGCCACCAGCTCCGTTGATCGCCGTTGACGTCGCCGTCACCGCCTCTGCTGTCGTCGCCTCTGCCCCCACCACCTCCAATGTTCGCCGCTGTCGCTAGATTTACCGGCCGCTGCCCCCGTCGCCTCTGCTGCAACTGTCGCTGCCGCCGCCGAAGTTACTCGGGAGAAATGGCAGAAGAAGTAAGGGGTAGTTTTGGGTTTAACAAAAATGACAGAGATCTTAGGTTAAATGAAACTTTTAGGTGTCATGTTCATACGGTGGATTTGTTGTCAGGAACCTCTCACACATTAATCCAATTTTTTTCTCAAATAGTTGCATAAATAATGGATAAAATGAGACAAAATATACCCAATTCATACCCGAAACCTAAACCAAAACCTGAAACTGGATTGGATATGGATCGGGTATGGACCCTCTTCTACTGAATGGGTATAGGTCGGGTATATTATGGACCCTGCTATACCCGAATGGGTATGGATATGGGTGTGCCAACCCGAACCCGACCGATTGCCAACCCTAAAAGTGGGGGGTACACGGCTGATATGGTACGTCCATCCCACTGAATTTTTTCTCGCTAATATGGTAATATGGGATTTATGAGATTCTCTCTCTCTCTCTCTCTCTCTCTCTCTCTCTCTCTCTCTCCACTGCTAGTATGCTAATATGGCATTAATGGGATTTATGCATAGCCAAGATAGGGAGCTAATATGATAATAATCATTTAATATGGAATACTCTCTCTACCTCTCTCTTGGGGTGTTGTTGATTACCAGTACTTTTTCTGTGTATGGTTGGGGGTTGTGGACCTTGTGGTGCTGAACGATTTGGATGTTGCCACTTGAGCAGCCCCTCGTGCGATCGTATGACGGGGCTGTCGGTGGACACTGTCCAGTTGAGTATAAATTTGCACGTGGTCATTGTAACTCCGTCCGATCGGAGACAGTACCGAATAACGGAACTTCACGGTGAGGAATAGGGGATCGATTTCAGGACCCTGCATAAACTCGAAGCGTGGCATGGATCGTCATTCCACTGATATAGATGGACGGTGGATATCGAAACTGGGCAGCAGATTAACGTTGGTCACTTTCTCTAAAACCCGACAACCACGACTGGATCGATGGGTTCATTGATATGGTCTCTGTATATAAGCAAGCACAATCGGATAGTTGCCATTGCACCATTGGGTTGTTGGGGGCTAATATGGTATGCACGGCCAAGAGATTTATGAGATTCTTTCTCTCTCATCCCTCTTTATGAACTTCCTTGCTAGTATGCTAATATGGTATTAATGCTATTTATGCACAACTAAGAGAGGGAGCTAATATGGTAAGAATCATTAAATATGAGATACTCTCTCTTTATGATCTTCCTTTTTTTCTAAAATTATAAAAATTTAAAAATATAAAAGTGAATAGTTAAATCTTGATCGACAGTCGGATTTGTCAATTTTTGTCTAGTCAGCTTGTTCCTTTTTGTCTAATCAGCTTTTTGTTCCATTTTGTCTTGTCAGCTTGTCGACCGCCATACCATGTTTTATATATATATATATATATATATATATATATATATATATATATATATATATATATATATATATATATATATATATATATATATATAGAGAGAGAGAGAGAGAGAGAGAGAGAGAGAGAGAGAGGGCTGTTACAGTGAGCTGTGGGCTGCCAGGGGGTAAAGTGAGCTGCGGGTATTTTGACCCCCCAAGAAGTTATGGAATTTGATGAAATTTGGTGAGGTTGTTGCCTAGGATAAGATGATCATCACTCACCAATTTTCATCAAATTCCAAAACTTCTAGGGGAGTCAAATGGTCGAAGCAATTTCTGCCGTCCGCAGTCACCGTTAAAATTGCTTCGACCATTTGACCCCCCTAGAAGTTTTGGAATTTGATGAAAATTGGTGAGGATGATCATCTTATCCTAGGCAACAACCTCACCAAATTTATCAAATTCCATAACTTTTTGGGGGGTTAAAATACCCGCAGCTCACTTTCCCCCCCGGCAGCCCACAACTTACTGTAACAGCCCTATATATATATATATATATATATATAAATATATATATATATATATATATAAATATATATATATATATATATATATATATATATATATATATAGAGAGAGAGAGAGAGAAATGATAAAATGCGGCGTGCGGTGCGTGCGGTGTCGCACCGCAGTTGATGCACTGCTGCGTGCATTGCACGCACTGTAGCGGTGCATCAGACTGCTGCGGTGCGACGCTGCACGCACCGCACGCCGCATCCTAACACGCCTATATATATATATATATATATATATAATCTTTGCTTCTCTTCCTGTATATGTCGTTGTACACTTGTAACACTTCTATAAAAGGTATTATACTATTTTGCACTGTGATAAAAGTGCGTCCTGTGCTTCAGCTGAATTTACATTTTCATTGGATGATCATAGGCAATAAATTAGCACTAAGCCTATGGGGATTTTGTTCGAACTGATATCTAAGGCTTAAACAAATTACGATCACTATAGATTTTTTAATATAGTTCTATGTCTCACTTTATAAAAGAAAATTTGCTTTCATTGAATGACTTCAGTTGATGTGAAAACAGGGTCATTTACACTTACCTGTATGTTAGTCCGTGGTAAAATCACTGTTTTTTAACAGCCTTGCGTCATCATTTTTTAGCTTATTTCTTTCTTTCCTTGAAAGAACTATGTTGGGGGATTTTGATTTGTTGACGGTGAATGTCACACCAGGATATATTATACCTTTCCAGAATATATTAGATAAGCTTTCTAGTATAATTGTGTGTTGGCTGAGTTTTATGGTTTTATGCCCCGCCCCCCCCCCCCCCCCCCCCTTCTCTCTCTCTCTCCCCTCTCTGCTTCTTGATGTTTGTTGAAGTTATTTGAGATTTTTATGTACTGTATTATGCATTCAGTTTGATGTTGGATTCATCAGTTTGACGCGCTTCATTGTCTCCACTCCTGAATTTCTCTTCATTTATGTAGGAATGATATGTTCTTTTTTCAGGTATGTTGCTTTTTCATGGTTCAAATATACATCGTCGTTTCTTTTTCTGTAGCTTCATATTTTTATTGACAGTGTTGGTTTCTTTGAAGTGTTTGATAACTTTTTCTCTGTACTTCAACTCGAAGGTGCCAATGTGTCCAGAATAATACAATCTATATTCAGAAAAACACATGTATTTCCTGTTGATTGCATACCAGACGGGGTTAAGAATTCTTGTTTTGTTGGCAACCAAGTTCAACTTTGTGGCACTTGTTTTCTCGCAGCACTCGAGGCTCAAAATATTGTGCGTTCCCCATTCAAAGTACGTGCACTCGGTGAGGATGATATCCTGTTGACCCAGCTTTCCACCAAAGGTATGCCCTACGTAGAATCACTGCTTTGGTTACCCTTGATGATTCTCCCTTTTGTCTTTCAAGATATCTAGAAGGATGTCTGGACTCTTCTTCTCTTGGATGTATGAAGAGCTTCTAATAAAGACTAAATTCGTATTCATTGTGAAAATGCCTATGTTTTTCTTTCACTCCCAGTTGCATTTCTGCATCTCGTTCACAAGTTATTTGCTTTGTAGACGATAATGTTGTGGTGGTAATCCATTTGTTTTCTAACTAATGATGAAACTTCATAGATCTGGAGCCTCCTTACCCGAGGCCAAAAACATCGGCAAGAACAGCTCAGAGGTTGATTGCTCAAGGAATGGGAATGAAGCCTTCCTCGGATTTTGGGTCTAACGAGCTGAGGAAACAGGAGGAAGCACGGAAGAACCGTATACTTGCTCGGCAGATCTTGAAAGATGAAGCCTGGGGTTCTGACAAACCCTAGTAATCCTTTTGCACTTGGCTGCTAATTGATTGCCTCTTATGGTTGCCTTGTCTTGCATTTGTCCCACAGTTTTAATTTGTATAATTGTTTGTGCTGTGTCATTGAAACACCATCTTCTAGTGCTTGATACAGTACAGATAGGAGATGCTCTATATCCACCCATGGCTTTAGTGTCAGGACCCAGGGTATTTTAATTTTTTTAATCCCTAAACAACCCCCATCCCTAACCTCAAGCCAACAAAATTCTCCTTTTCCCTTCTCCAACGCCGCTCCCTCCACCTCCTCGACCTTGTCTGAACCCTAATCTATCCTGCCATGCTCCCCCCTCCTTCCTCCTCCCTCGTATGACCGATCCCCCCCTCTAAACCCTAACCCATCCCACCACCCACTCTCCTATTCCCTGTCTCCGAGGGTTCAAACGGGGATGAGGAGTGCGGGAGGTGAGACGGAGTGAGTTAGGGTTCCTGGGTTCTGACTGGGAAGATGAAGTGGAGGTGGTAATGGTGTTGGAGGAAAGCCAGGGATTAGGGGGGAATAGCTTACCAACCCCCATTCCAGTGTTTGGTTGGGCCAAGGGGTTGGGGTGGGAATTGGCTCATTTACCATTTTTACCCTTATTTTCATCCATGAATTTTGATTCAAAACTTGCATTTACTAAATTAAATTTATATTTAAAAAATATAAACCGCCAATTAAACTTTGACAACCCATTATTACACATCTCCCTGGTAATTTTTTATTTTATTTTTGGAGTCAGATTTACCAATTTGTCATAATGCCAATGTGCATGCAACTGATTGACTACATTGCAATTCATCCATAGTTGTCATGCTCATTATTATACCCATAACTCAGATATTACCATATTTTCATCATTGCTGTATAATACACATATTACTAAAATCAATTATAGTTCTAGAAGACCACATGCCATCATGAAATGTGCCAAATTACAAACCATAGTATGTTCCAGTACGAATGAAATAAAAATATAAACTATCGTTAGTTTTCGAGGGGGCGGTGATACTAGGGGGGGGGGGGGGGGGGGGGGGGGGGCAATATAGTCAAGTACGCCTCACAAGTTTCTCAACCCATAGGCGCCTTAGCTTAGAAGGGAAACTATACAACATGTCCACCTTTGCATAGTCACTCATAATAATCGATGCGGCTTCAATCACATCATTTGGATTCAAGTCCTCTATCTTCATCAGCTCTTCTGGGACAAGTGCTCGTTTCTTCTGACGTATCGTCTCCGCTATAAAGCACTTGCTAACTGTCTCCATGTGCCTCTTGAAATATGCATGTGATGGCTAGTGATGTCAACAAACTGACTGAAACAGGTGGTAAGACTTGCAACCCCTCCCATTCCTCCAACACCTCCACCCCCTCCCATTCCTCCACTTCGATCCTCCCATCCCTCCCACCCCTCCAAACTCATGAAAACAATATGTATCCAGAGATTGATCGGATCCCTAATCAAATTTTTACCCAAACCTGAGAGGAAATGGTGGAGATTGTGATGAACGCAGGTGACCGAAGCCTCAGATCTGGACCAGCAGCAACAACGGAGAGAAATGGCGCGAGGGGAACATCCTACCAACCAAAGAAATCGAGTAATAGAGCATCCAGGGACACAGGAGGGGAAAAAATTATTGGCAATAGAAAGGGGAAGGTCACAATAGGGTTTCAACAGAAAAGCACCAACGCCAGAGCAGTAGGCGTCCGATTCCACCCGATTTGGATGGAATCCAATGCCTGTACGATGTGGGAGATGAAAACCACCCGGAGCCAAAATCGCCTTCCAAACATTGCCCGTTGGGGTCAGCTCGGGAATGGGACCCCAACGCCCCGACGATGGCGTTATAAAGAGCATTGCCAAACACACCCTAAGGGGTAATAATGAAACAGATATTTCACATATCGAGTTCAACAGCTAGGCGAAAAAAATCCGATAGCTGACGGGATGGGCTTTTTTAAAAAAATCAATATTATTTTAATTTTAAAAATAAAATAATATTAATTTAATTTTTGCCTAGCCATGAAACTCGGTATGTGAAATACCAGTTTCATTATAACCCCTTAATCCTAACCTGTAATCCTCAGTTACTGATGTTAATTTAAAAAAAAACACAATGAAATTGTTAAATACGGAGTTTTGCATGCCAACCTGTTTGGCTGAAAGCTAACTGCTAAGCAATTGAACACTGGAAACGGTAATTAAAATACCGTTTTGTAAAATGGTATTTGAATCACCGATTTCATTTTGTTGTGTTTTTTAATTCTCATCAGTGTTGGGTCTACAACAATTGAACACTTAATTCGGTATTTCATTCATGCATTCTAAACCACGCTTGTCACCAGCTTCTTTTGCTATGTTCAAGATTTTATTCAACGTAATGATACTAGACACGAACTTCTCTATGGCCTCGTAAGACTTTTTTTTTTGGGGGTTCATTTCAGAGGGGAGGTCCCAAACGGACCTCTGGGAGGCGCCACATACCGCGCTGCATAGGGAGACCACCACCAGGTGGGGGAAGACGATCGCTGCCCGGGGGATACAGACCGCCAAATGGCAAGGATGCCGCCATCACCAGCGCACACCACGTTGCAACCCGCGACCAACCCGAAAACCCCAAAAACCAGGAAAAAGACCGCCACACCGGTCAAAAAACACATAAAGGCCACAAACACTAAAGGAAATCCTAAAAAAAAAACACCAGCCCAAAAACCTGGCGATCACCGCCTGATCCAGTTGACCGGCGAACAAGGTAGAGTCGTCAAGGGCCGCCGCCCGGCCGTCGATCTCATGTTACCTTGATCCCAAAAACATAACTCGCTTCACCTAGGTCTTTCATATCAAACTGTGTTGACAACCAGAAATTTACTGTTGACAATGTTCTCACATCATTTCCAATGAGTAGAATATCGTCAACATAAAGTATTAAATACACCACTGTAGTTTTGTCACTCCTCTTATACACACAAGGTTCATCCTCGTTTTGAATAAATCCATATGACTGGATTGCCTGATCAAAACCGATGTTCCAACTTCTAGATGCTTGCTTTAATTCATAAATGGACTTCTGCAACTTGAAAACTTGATGCTCCTGATCCTCTGACTCAAAGGCTGGTGGCTGCATCATGTATATGTCTTCTTCCAAATCCCCGTTGAGGAATGCTATCTTGGCATCCATTTGTCAGATCTCCTAGTTATGATGGGCTCAATGGATAGAAGGATCCGAATAGACTTAATCACAATTACCGGCGAGAAAGTTTCGTCAAAGTCAATTCCTTCTCTATAAGTATAACCCTTGGCAACTAATCTAGCTTTATAAGTCTCAATAGAACCATTAGATCATCTCTTCTTTTTATACACTCACTCACACCCAATATGTTTAATATTGGATGATGGTGTAACAAGAGTCCAGATAGTGTTATGGGACATTGATGCGATTTTTGCCTCCATGGCCTTTTGTCAGTCAGAGCTGTTAGAAGCTCCCACTGTCTTTCGTAGCTCAGTGGATCATCTTCTTGACCCTATGAATCAACTAACCAGGTCTCTCCATAGTATCTGTCAAGAGCTTTGATGTTTCTCACACTGTGACGAGATAGTAGGAGTGGTACAGAGTGATTAGGTGCTACAGTGCTTGGTGCATTAGTGTCTGTAATGTCAGCTCTCACTATGCTTTTGAATGCGCACTCTTTACTAGTCCGAGGCAGCCTTAGCAGTCAAATACAAAGTCCGAGGCAGGCTTCGTTGCCTCGGCACCTGATAAATCCTGAGATATCGATACTGTCTTGGCCCAATAAGACAACCCTGACATTCGAATACAAAGGCCAAGAAGACAGCCTTGGCACTCAAATACAAAGTCCAAGGTGCCATCACCGCCTTGACATGCAACAAAGTCCAAGGAAACAGCCTTGGAACTCGAATACAAAGTCCGAGGTGCCATCATCGCCTCAGCATGCAACAAATTCCAAGGAGATAGCATTGGCACTCGAATGCAAAGTCCGAGATGCCATCGTCGCCTCGGCATAGAGCAAAGTCCAAGGATACAGCCTTGACACTCTAATGCAAAGTACGAGGCGCCATCACCACCTTTGTATGCAATAAAGTCCAAGGAGATAGAGTCCGAGGTGCCCTTCGCCTCGGTGCTTAACACACATGGAGAGACAGCTCCGGTGCTCGTAGACAAAGTCCAAAGTGCTCTGTACTGCCTCTGTACTCAATGCGCTCAGAGAGAGTTCTGGCACTCATAGATAAAGTCCGAGGTGACTTCCACCTCGGTGCTCAACATGCCTAGAGAGACAGCTCCAGCACTCGCAGACAAAGTCCAAGGCGACCTCCACCTCAGCACTCAATGCATCGGAAGAGATAGCTCTGACGCTCACAGTCAAAGTTCGAGGTGCTCCGCACCGCCTCAGCGCTTAACATACCAGGAGAGACAACTCTGGCGCTCACAGACAAAGTTCGAGGTAACTTCCACCTCGACACTCAGCGCACTCAGAGAGATAGCTTCGGCACTCGCAGATAAAGTCTGAGTCAACCTATGCCTTAACGCTCAATGCGCCTGGAGAGATGGCTCCGGTGCCCACAGACAAAGTCCGAGACGATCTCCACCTCGGCGCTCAACACACCCGGAGAGATAGCTTCGACGCTCGGAGACAAAGCCTGAGGTGCTCCACACCGCCTCAACGCTCAATGCGCCTGGAGAGACAGCTCTGGCACTCGCAGACAAAGTCCAAGGCAACCTCCTCCTCAGTCTCAACCCGCCTAGAGAGACAGCTTCGATGCTCGGATACAAAGTCCGAGGCGACCTCCGCCTTGGTGCTTAACGTGCTCGGAGAGATATCCAACGCTCGCAGACAAAGTCCGAGGTGCTCCATACCACCTTAGTGCTCAACAGTCCCGGAGAGACAGCTCCAGTACTCACAGACAAAGTCTGAGGTGCTCCTCACATCCTCAGCGCTCAACACACCCGGTGAGATAGCTCCGACGCTCATTGAAAATGTCCAAGTTGCTACGCACCGCCTTGGCGCTCAATGTGCCCGGAGAGACAGCCCCGATGCTCGTAGATAAAGTCTAAGAAGCTCCGTATCGCTTTAGCGCTCAATACACTCGGAGAGATAGCTCCAACGCTTGTAGACAAAGTTCAAGGTGCTCCTACCGCCTCGACACTCAACGCGCTCGGAGAGATAGCTCTGGCGCTCGCAGATAAAGTCCAAGGTGCTCCACACCGCATTGGCACTCAACGTGCCGGGAGAGACAAATCTGGTGCTCGTAGACAAAGTCCGAGGCGACCTCCGCCTCGCCGCTCAACCTGTCCGGAGAGATAGCTCCGGCGCTCGCAGACAAATTCTGAGGCGGCCTCTGCCTTGACGCTCAACACGCCCAGAGAGACAGCTCCGGTGCTCGCAAAAAAAGTCCGAGATGACCTCCGCCTCGGCACTCAACGCGCCCAGAGAGATAGCTCCAACACTCATAGACAAAGTCCGAGGCAACCTCCACCTTGGCGCTCGACGCGCCTGGAGAGATAGCTGCGGCACTTGCAAACAAAGTCTGAGATGACCTACGCCTCGGCGCTCAACTCGCCCAGAGAGACAACTTTGGCGCTCGCAGACAAAATCCGAGGCGACCTCTGCCTTGATGCTTAACTAGCCCTGAGAGACGGCTCTGGCACTCGCAAACAAAGTCCGAAGCGTCCAAACGCTTCGGCACTCAACTATCACAGGCCCTCGATCGATCGGGCTCCCCCTCGACCGATCAGGCCCCCGTCGACCGACCGGGCTTCCCTTGACTGATCAGGCTCCCCCTCGGTCGATCGAACTCCCTCTCGACCAACCAGGCTCCCCCTCGATCAATCGGGCCCCCCTCGACCAACCGGGCTCCCCCTCGACTGATCGGGCTCCCCTTCGGCCGATCGGGCTCTCCCTCGATTGACTGGACTCCACCTCGACCTATCGGGCTCACCCTCGATCGATCGGGCTCCTCAATAGGCCCGTCCGGTTGCCCCTGACCAACCAAACCATAGGCCTGATCGGTTGCCCCTGACTGACTGACCCATAGTCCTGGTCGGTTGCACCCGACCGACCGACTATAGTGGCTACAATCCATCAGGATTAGCCTGCGGTCGATCGCCAGGGTGTACTCGGGAACCGACCGTGATTCCTGCGGTAGGTCAGTGGGTATCGACCAACCCCAACCGACATAAGCACAAGGGTGTCGGTCGTCCCGGCCGATAAGGGCACAGTCAGGTCGGTTGACTCGATTAACAAAGGCTCTGGCTGACCGACCGATCTCGTCCGACCGGGGACAAAACCAACCGACCAACCTTGATGACCGAGCCTCTCTTGCTTTTTGTCAAGCCAGTACTACGGCCGACCAACAACGACACTCGACAACCAACCACCCCTCGCGTGATCGTCGATAGCGACAGTCCGAGCTGGCCGACCAACTAGATGTGCACCCGGTCGGCCCTTGGCAGGGGGTCGGCGGTCGCAACGGTCGACCCTAAATAGTGGGTTGACAGACACACACCTGACTGGCCCTTGGCAAGGGGTTGGCAAGCGCGATGGTTGACCCTGGACAGCGGGTCGGTAGACATGCCCCTGGCTGGCCCTTGGCGGGGGGTCGACAGGTACGATGGTCGATCCCAGATAAAGGTCGGTAGACATACATCTGGTCGGCCCTTGGCAAGGGGTCGGCAAGCGCGATAGTCGACCCCAGACAGCGGGTCGGCAGACACGCCCCTAGCCGACACTTGGCGGGGGGTCGGCATGCACAACGGTCTTTCTCGAACAGTGGGTTGGCAGACACATACACCCGATCGACCCTTGGCAAGGGGTCGACGGTCACAACGGTCGGCCCCGGACAGTGGGTCAGCAGATATACACTCAATCGGCTCTTGGCAGGGTATCAACAAGCGCAATGGTCAGCCCCAGATAGCAAGTCGGGAAACACACCCCTGGCTGGTCCTTGGCGGGGGGTCGGCAGACACGACGGTCGGCCCCGAATAGCGGGTCGGTAGACTGTTAAGTCTCCAAATAATGCATTTTATCGCTTATTTATTACTGCATTATCATCGCTTTCCTACGTAAAACTTTTCATATACTCGTAAAGCGCATCATTTTCTTTGCACCAATGTATAGTAGACTTTAATACGGACATAACGGTATATTGGTTCGCACTCATACGATACATGCATGAAAAATACGGAGCCCGATAGTTCAAATTATCATTCTTATCGATAATCACATTGGAACCTTATGGATGTCATTTTATGTATGATTTTCAGGGAATTGGTCTGGTTCTCGATGCAGCTAGTCCAAGGACATCGCGCTAATATTCTCACGGCGAGTCGATTGATGATCCACAACTTGTTTGGAAGCCTTTATGAAGAATGATAAGGACAATTACGATATTCGGCGGAAAAATGATCTTATCGGGCGGACAAATCGCACGATACAAACCAGAGGAGCACCCCAGATGTTTTACCGAGCTCAATGGAGGATGACGGTGGCTTGCGAATGTGGTATGGAGAGCGCACAAACCTGCCACCTTTTCTCTCTCCTCCTAGATTTCTCTTTCTAACCCGGCTGAAGAGATCCCATCCCCTATTTTTATTTCAATACAAACATCATCGCAGCCGTCCGTTACAATTGAAAACCCATGCATCAGACCCGGACCAAACCCCTGCACTTGATCCAAGCCAACCGCTCAGCTATCTCTTTTAAATCCCAACCGTCCATGCAGCACCATCACAGGTGTCCTGTGCAAGCCCACGCAGCCGTCCGTGTACTCCCGCATGCAGCTGTCCCTTGATTCCTTGCATAGGAGCTGTTCATACACCCGACCAAGCCTAGCCGTCCCTTCCGTTCGGACTTAATCGCAGCCGTTAGTGCACCTACAACCCATGCAAAGCCCAGACCTCTCTTTTCTATGAACCCGGCCAGCACCATCTGATCCAGCCCCATTGCCGAATCACAACCGTCCGTATTAAATCAACCGCCCGTGTCTCTCTCCTCCTACGAACCAGCGGCCCAGCTCTCCCGTTTATTTCTCTCTCTACCCCGAGATCACAGCCATCCGACTTCCTCTCTCTCTCTCTCTAAACCGAATCCCGGACGTCTCTCTCTCTTCTCTCGATCCCGTTTCTTTCTCTCTCACCGACCCATGCTACCATGCAGAATGCATCACAGTCGTCCGGTGTACCTGATCACCTCCGTGCCTCTCTCTCTCTCGAGATCTCTCTTTCCTTTTCTCTCTCTTCCTACTTTCTCTCTACAAACCCGAACGCCCAGCTCCCTGGTTTTTCTCTCTCTAAAACCGAACTTCTCTCCTCTCTCTTTCCTTATATCTCTCTCCACCCGATCGTTTCTCTCTCTCTTCATTACCATATCCGAGACCCACGACCCATCTTCTCTCTATCCCGTTCTCTTCTCTCTCTAAATCCCTCACGATCTCTCATCCGAACGTCTCTCTCTCTCTTTGCCTAAACCGGACCCCCTCTTCTCTATATATATAGGGGTGGCCGAACTTAACAAAGGGGACGAACCATTAGCCGGACCAACCGAACCTTCATCATCTACCACCACCCGGACCATCACCCCGAACATCATCACACCACCTCCGAATCCGAATCCCGAACTTCATCCACCACGAGCCGGACCATCACCTCATCACCACCCGGACCATAATCACCTTCCACCATCTCCGGACACACGAGGCTTGCTCCTTCACCAACCGGGCCGGACCATCTTCATCAACGCCACACACCATCGTCTCCGAGCCACGCTTCACCGTCGCCAAATCCACGCCGTCACCGTCATCGCACGTCTTCACCATCGCCGGAAGCCATCATCCACGAGCGCCATCCTTCGTATTTCTTTAATGGAGTTTGCTTGCACTTATGCTTCTATGTTAAACTCTATGAACATGCACAGCTAAACCCCTAGCTAAGGCTATGGGGGATGCCTAGTAGTTATTATGTGTTTCTTTGATCAGTAATAAAGTTTTAATTTTCGTATGATTGAATCCTATATGAATGACACTATTCTAAGATGTATGGCATCTAGCTTGCAAATTTGTTTGATTTCGTATTGACTCCGGGCATACGTAATGCTTGCGAATCCCTGTGGCTTGATGACACGAGCTTCACGAGTCTCTCGTCATATGCTTTTTAATCTATTTTAGTATGATAGATGCATATCTTTAGAAATCGATGCATGTGTACAAGTCCTTTTGATTGCACATCGACTCCGGGCATGTGCAATGCTTAAAGACCTCTGTAGCATGCGTCCGAACTTAATTTTCATGCTATCATCATATATAGTTACTGATCAAAAGAATACATAAGATATTACTAGGTTGAACCCGGATGCCTTAGCCTCATCTCCATCGTAACCTCCTTTAATTAATTGCAATATTTAGTTCTAGTTAAATTAGTAACGTAGCTTCATCATTCGTGCTCCACTCTCAGTGGAAAACCCTGATTTGCACTCACGTCACGCACTGTCACCACATTAGTTCCAATTAGTCCTTCAGTCCCTGTGGAATCGACCTCGGACTCACCGAGATTACTACTTCGCTACACACCCTATACTTGGGGTTAAATTACACTTTTTAGTCCCTTAATTAGGACTACTTAAAGTTGTAGCAAGTTTTTGGCGCCGTTGCCGGGGATTGCAATGGACAAATAGGAACTCCGCATCCACGTTTTTCTTTTTAGTCTTTGCTTTTTCTTTGCATTCAATATACTAAGTACTTCTTTCTATCTTTTCAGGTTAAAAAAAAAAAAAAAGATCTGAATATTGAAAGCGGAGTCGACCGTTGATTGCGAAGGAGTACTACGTGCTTGCCTAATTAAAGAACTGCTTCTCCCTGGTACACTCGTTCTTTAAATTCTCTGTATTTGTTATCTCGCATCAACTTACGCTCTCGTGGGAAAGCTCGGCATATACGTCTCGGTGTAGGCGTATGTGTGTCTAGTCTGTTATCCCCTTCAAACGAAAGCGTTCGTATAGAAGGCTTTAGGTGGTGCATACATTATTTTGTGATTATACTAGGCCACCTGTTCATTTTTAATTGTTCATTCTGAATGCTTAAATCCTAATTCATTTGAAATCATGACTAGGACTTTACGTGATTACTTGCAAAATGGCTCAACTTATTCAGACATGTATGATTCGAATAGGTGGAATAAATCTAATGCGAATAATTATCACGTGCCTTCTGCTTATGCTTCTTATGTGAGTTTACATATGGAGACTATTAATGATACATGTAAAGAACGCTTGCAAACTAATCAACATACTCTGCAATATTATCGTGAGCATTCTATGCATGATACTTATGTTCCACCATATAAGAAATCCCTTGAAGATACATTGCAATCATTTTTAAAGAATTCCACACAAATTATTCAAGATCTTCAAACACCAATTAACAGAAGTGATCAATCTTATCTTGACAATGACGAGGAAGAGATTTTGATCTCTCCACCTCAATTTAACCCCATGAATGATGAGGATAAGGGCAATGAGGAAAGCACAAGTGGCATCCCCATAGAAGGCAAGCTTTCTGAATTTGATTTTCTAAATCCTTTGGAAGCTTGTCTAACCAAGATTGATGACATTGATAATAACGTGAATTTTGAAGAAAACAATGTCATTCTAATTAACATTGATGACATCAATGAGGATGAGATCTCTGAGAAAAAAACTGCTCTTCTACTTAATATTGATGACATTAATAAGGATGTGAATTTTGCAGAAGTTAATTGTCTCTCATGTAATATTGATGATGATATTATTATTGAAAATACCAAATTTTCTATGTCTAAACTCAATAATGATATTATTACTCTCCATTCTGATATTGAAGAATCAAAACCTAACTTGCAAATTCAATCAACTGAGTTAGAGGATATATATGTGGGCCAAGAAAGATGTTCTATGATGATTTCCTATGAATCGAATATGGATTTTGAAACTAAATTAAGGGATGAACATAAAAAAGATATAGGATGGAACATAAATGAAATTTATATTCTCCAGTTTGAAGAGAATATAAATTCAGCACATAAAAAACAATGTAATATTGCCCCTAATAGAAATGATGTGGTGAAAGAATATAAGCATCCACATTATATCTCAGGATATGTCTTCTTTATGCATGACTACTCTTTATTCTTTTTGAAAATTCCAAAAGATCATGTTTATCAGGATTAATCTCTATATCTGCTAGAGATCTTTTGCTTGTATATTAGTTTTGTTTTTCCTGTATTTTATTTTCTTTCTAGTAATGTCTTTGGAAAGCAGTGAAAATATGTGCAATCATCTTTTCAGGTAATCTCTAACCCTTCTCTATGTTTTTCTTGCAAACTGATATATCCTTTATGTTTCTATATTTGAATCTCCATGAAATATCATTATGTGCATCATTTTTTAAACATTGAGGACAATGTCATATTTAGGTTGGGGGGTGAGAATCCTGACGAATTCTAATTTTGTGCATTTTTATACTTTTCCAAATATTAGTTATTACTTTTATTTATTTTTCAAAAAAAAAAATAATATTTGATATCTTGTGTATTATTATTTAAAAAAAAAAAGGATATTTACTTTGGAAATTTTGGAGTATAATTTTGTGTACTCTTGTTAGGATTATATGGCACTTAGTGACATAGATTATAAAAGGCTTAAGTTCTAGTCGGAAGGTGTTGACATTGAGTTCCCTTTATTAATTCATTCTTATGGAGTATCAGGTTAATTGTACTTTGAAAACTTCACTACACTTCTGGCTTGCACCTTTGGAGTCTAGGTTCGATAGGTTGTTGTTGATCTGATAATACTTAGAGGCCTGATGAACCACGACTGTCTTGTTCACTTAGTTTGCTCTATGGAGAGATAGGGTGAAAAAAAAAAAAAAAAAGAAAAAAAAAAAGGGTAACTAGTGGATTAGACCAGGTACAGCGAAAAGGGCTACCTATTACAAGGTCTAGGGTCGAGTTATGTAGAAGTCCTAACTTACATGCAACTATATTAGTGAAGCATGGTGTATAGGGTTATGAGAATGATCCTATATACATATAGTGAATCTAAGGTAGAAGCAACATGGGGATGGCTACCTGACTTATGAGAGCGTTGGCAGCGTGTCATGGGCACAGAGTGCAGCTATCATGGTGTAAATTAGGAAGGGATACATAATTAGATCCTTAAAAAAAGGAGACCTGAAAAAAAAAAAAAAAAAAAAAAAAAAAAAAGAAAAAAGAAAAGAGATAGTGTGAAAACCGTCGCTGTAAAAACACGAGTAAGCATGGAATATCACATATAAAGCTCTTGTGGTATTAAAGTGAACATCTACACCTCTCGTAAACCTGGACAGACAGCGGGGTTTTGAATCAGTGTTTAAGGTCTTTTGACCGTTCTTGGTGTTTATTAGTATTGATGCACTCTTGAAAACCAAAACTCTAATCGTGTTAAGTTCAGATATCACCGAGCACTCGAGTACAGTCAGTTTGATATTTCCTACCGGAGGGTTAATAACCGGAACTCAATCGATGACTCGGTAAACTAGAAATTGGCTAATACTACTCTACAAACTTTGTGCCGTAGAATCTCTAGTCTTGAGTACTTTAAATTATTCATCAAAACTTTCCGTAAAAAAAAAATATTGCTTTATGTTGTTTTACCAATTTAAAAAAAAAAAAAAAATTTTTTGGGGATAAACATCATGCATTATCATCGAAAATCTTTGCATTGAATTCTCGCTTATTTTGCTCGAGGACTAGCAAAAAGCTGGTTGGGGGGTGTGTTAAGTCTCCAAATAATGCATTTTATCGCTTATTTATTACTGCATTATCATCGCTTTCCTACGTAAAACTTTTCATATACTCGTAAAGCGCATCATTTTCTTTGCACCAATGTATAGTAGACTTTAATACGGACATAACGGTATATTGGTTCGCACTCATACGATACATGCATGAAAAATACGGAGCCCGATAGTTCAAATTATCATTCTTATCGATAATCACATTGGAACCTTATGGATGTCATTTTATGTATGATTTTCAGGGAATTGGTCTGGTTCTCGATGCAGCTAGTCCAAGGACATCGCGCTAATATTCTCACGGCGAGTCGATTGATGATCCACAACTTGTTTGGAAGCCTTTATGAAGAATGATAAGGACAATTACGATATTCGGCGGAAAAATGATCTTATCGGGCGGACAAATCGCACGATACAAACCAGAGGAGCACCCCAGATGTTTTACCGAGCTCAATGGAGGATGACGGTGGCTTGCGAATGTGGTATGGAGAGCGCACAAACCTGCCACCTTTTCTCTCTCCTCCTAGATTTCTCTTTCTAACCCGGCTGAAGAGATCCCATCCCCTATTTTTATTTCAATACAAACATCATCGCAGCCGTCCGTTACAATTGAAAACCCATGCATCAGACCCGGACCAAACCCCTGCACTTGATCCAAGCCAACCGCTCAGCTATCTCTTTTAAATCCCAACCGTCCATGCAGCACCATCACAGGTGTCCTGTGCAAGCCCACGCAGCCGTCCGTGTACTCCCGCATGCAGCTGTCCCTTGATTCCTTGCATAGGAGCTGTTCATACACCCGACCAAGCCTAGCCGTCCCTTCCGTTCGGACTTAATCGCAGCCGTTAGTGCACCTACAACCCATGCAAAGCCCAGACCTCTCTTTTCTATGAACCCGGCCAGCACCATCTGATCCAGCCCCATTGCCGAATCACAACCGTCCGTATTAAATCAACCGCCCGTGTCTCTCTCCTCCTACGAACCAGCGGCCCAGCTCTCCCGTTTATTTCTCTCTCTACCCCGAGATCACAGCCATCCGACTTCCTCTCTCTCTCTCTCTAAACCGAATCCCGGACGTCTCTCTCTCTTCTCTCGATCCTGTTTCTTTCTCTCTCACCGACCCATGCTACCATGCAGAATGCATCACAGTCGTCCGGTGTACCTGATCACCTCCGTGCCTCTCTCTCTCTCGAGATCTCTCTTTCCTTTTCTCTCTCTTCCTACTTTCTCTCTACAAACCCGAACGCCCAGCTCCCTGGTTTTTCTCTCTCTAAAACCGAACTTCTCTCCTCTCTCTTTCCTTATATCTCTCTCCACCCGATCGTTTCTCTCTCTCTTCATTACCATATCCGAGACCCACGACCCATCTTCTCTCTATCCCGTTCTCTTCTCTCTCTAAATCCCTCACGATCTCTCATCCGAACGTCTCTCTCTCTCTTTGCCTAAACCGGACCCCCTCTTCTCTATATATATAGGGGTGGCCGAACTTAACAAAGGGGACGAACCATTAGCCGGACCAACCGAACCTTCATCATCTACCACCACCCGGACCATCACCCCGAACATCATCACACCACCTCCGAATCCGAATCCCGAACTTCATCCACCACGAGCCGGACCATCACCTCATCACCACCCGGACCATAATCACCTTCCACCATCTCCGGACACACGAGGCTTGCTCCTTCACCAACCGGGCCGGACCATCTTCATCAACGCCACACACCATCGTCTCCGAGCCACGCTTCACCGTCGCCAAATCCACGCCGTCACCGTCATCGCACGTCGTCACCATCGCCGGAAGCCATCATCCACGAGCGCCATCCTTCGTATTTCTTTAATGGAGTTTGCTTGCACTTATGCTTCTATGTTAAACTCTATGAACATGCACAGCTAAACCCCTAGCTAAGGCTATGGGGGATGCCTAGTAGTTATTATGTGTTTCTTTGATCAGTAATAAAGTTTTAATTTTCGTATGATTGAATCCTATATGAATGACACTATTCTAAGATGTATGGCATCTAGCTTGCAAATTTGTTTGATTTCGTATTGACTCCGGGCATACGTAATGCTTGCGAATCCCTGTGGCTTGATGACACGAGCTTCACGAGTCTCTCGTCATATGCTTTTTAATCTATTTTAGTATGATAGATGCATATCTTTAGAAATCGATGCATGTGTACAAGTCCTTTTGATTGCACATCGACTCCGGGCATGTGCAATGCTTAAAGACCTCTGTAGCATGCGTCCGAACTTAATTTTCATGCTATCATCATATATAGTTACTGATCAAAAGAATACATAAGATATTACTAGGTTGAACCCGGATGCCTTAGCCTCATCTCCATCGTAACCTCCTTTAATTAATTGCAATATTTAGTTCTAGTTAAATTAGTAACGTAGCTTCATCATTCGTGCTCCACTCTCAGTGGAAAACCCTGATTTGCACTCACGTCACGCACTGTCACCACATTAGTTCCAATTAGTCCTTCAGTCCCTGTGGAATCGACCTCGGACTCACCGAGATTACTACTTCGCTACACACCCTATACTTGGGGTTAAATTACACTTTTTAGTCCCTTAATTAGGACTACTTAAAGTTGTAGCATAGACACACACTTGGCTGGCCTTTGGCAGGTGATCGGCAAGCACGACGATCAGCCTTGGACAATGGGTCGGCAAGCGGAAATTTGGTCGGCCCTTGGCAAGGGGTCAAAAGATTCTTTCCAAACACTTATCAAGTCACCTCGACATTGATAAAGCAGTTTTGCACCATAGAGTTCCAGCTAGCTAAGTTAGCACTTACCTAGCACTGTGGGTGCAAAATCTAGCTAAATGCCCAACAGTTAGACCCGCAGCCCTGCCTAGAGCCCACGAAGACGACAGTGGGACCTTCAGCCTTGCTTGGGGCCTATAAAGACGACAGTAGGACCCGTAGCCCTACTTGGGGCCCACGAAGATGATAGTGGGACCTGCAGCCCTGCCTGGGACCCACAAAGATGACAGTGGGACCCACAGCCCTACCATGGGCCTACGGAGAATAATGTGCGACCCGCAGTCTTGCCTGGGGCCCATAAAGACAATAGTGGGACATGTAGCCCTGCCTAGGGCTTACGAAGATAATAGTGGGATCCACAACCCTACTTAGATTCCACAGAGACGACAATGGGACCCATAGCCCTGCTTGGGGCCCACGAAGACTACAGTGGGACCCACAGCCCTGCTTGGGACCTACGGATACTATATGGGGTCTAGTAAATCCCGCTGGGTATTTACCAAACCCCCGGGATTCCCAAACCTCTATAAATAGCAGACCCGACAAAGATTTTCAGATGGGGAAATCAGGATCCAATTACATTATTAATTAACACTTTCTGTTTTTCAGAGCTCTTTGAGCCTTCTGGTGATCAAACTCCAGTCAAGCCTATTCCACCCTCTGTCTACTTGTATAAGCACTCCTCGGCCTGTTGAGAGTAGCTCTACTTCTTCAGAGTTAGTGGATTCAAAGGTTGCGCTTACCGCATGGAGATGTAGGCTTCGGCCAAACTTCCTCACCACATCTTGGGTCAACTCTCTCACTCTCTCTAACCTGCCGAACAAATTTACATAATTTATACGTCTCTCTCTCTCTACCCTAAAGTGTCTGTGAAATAACTAAGCACACAACAGTTCAACGCTCTACAGTGCGCCACATCTCAAAGGTCAACACCTTCCATCGACTATTGGAGGGGGATCGTACGACGCCCGTAATCCTCTCCCACAGTAGTATTGATATAATCGGAATGCATCGAACGAAATCAAGAGGGGTCTTAACAACTATTACTCAAGACCATAGAACCTCTACTACTAGTTGACTAGAACCATAATCCTATGATATGTTATGAACCCTCAGTTTATTATTCATCATTTTGACCTGCCAAACAGTGTGGTCTATCGCAAACCTAAACCTGGGTAGATTAGGTGGTTTACATTAGGCTTTAGGAAACACAAGCAGTCCGTAGGAATTCCATATTCCCTTAGGGTGTTTTATTGAGTGACTCTCATAAAGGATTGATCACTAAGGCTGGTCAGTCGTACTCATACTAAGATGGTGTTCACAAAGCATTGAGAAGTCTGAAATCAAGTGGGTGAACTAATATGAGAGGGACAGTCGGTAGTGATCTCAGTTAGTTTCACGGGCACTGGATTGGAAGGGTTCAAGTGTAATATAGTAAGGTAAAGGGTACTCGCATAATTACTAATAGCCTCAGAATACAGTAGTGGTTGTAGATATTGTTCATTGGTATGGCCTAGGCCATGGCACCAGCGGGAGCCAAGATTATTAGGATCCTGAAGATTCCAACTCCTAGCCATAACTAAAAGCCAACAAACCTGAATCAGTATCATTATGGTTTACTGATAGTGGATAACACTATGGAGACCGGTAAACCCAGGGGCAATTAGATCAGGAGTTATCTCTTAGGTTTACCTAAGCGGTTCCTTTCTAGGGCCCTCACACGTAAGAAACCTAGTTTGACTAGGGTTCCTTAGTAGGACCCACCTAGTAGGCCCTAGGCTCGTGGAATGAAGATATGAACATTGATGTATGGAAGCTAGTCATGTGTGATCTCTAGAGGTTTATAGGGTCACTGGGTCTTTACTAGGTTGACTTTCCCGTAAAAGTCATAAGTGTCAACTAAGGACTAAGTTGAACTTCGGACATTCTAGGAGAAGTTATTAGAATCTAGTTAAATAGAATTTAATGACTTTCGTAAAATGTAGGAGGTTCTATAAGTGACCCGGGATAGAGTGCGACTCTATCTCCCTCTCTGGTCGACATTCTGGTGGACCAAGGAGATAATCCCTGAGTACATGGGTATTATCGTAATTATCCAAAATAGATGTTGATAGATAATTAGTTATTAATTAATTAATTAATTTCTCTTAATGGTTGCCTAGTTGCACTAGGAGAAGTCATGGAGCAAGTTAGGGTTTGACCTCAATCAAATCGAGCTAGCAAGTGCGCAAGCCTTTCTCGACTTAAGTGGATGCCAGAACCAATGGGTGCAACTTGGGAGTTGTTAGCCGCCCCCTATGGGTGCTACCCATGAGAATTTCAGCCAAGGGATAAACCCTAGCCGAAATCCTCATAGGGTAACATCCATAGGAGGTTATACGGGGAGAGATTCAAGGGATCTCTATCCCTTCATAATAGGAAACCTTATCTAGAGATTTCAACATAACATAAACCCTAGCCGGCCCCTTTGGTCCCAATCCCAAGCCAAAATTGTGCCTCCCCTCTCTCCTTGATAGGTTCGACCAAAAGACAAGACAAGAAAAGAAAGAGAGAGAAAAAGATAGAGAAGAAAGAAGAAGAGAGAAATGTCTTCTTCCCCTTCGGGCTTCCATACGACGGATCCGTTCATATTCATCGAGTGTTCTTCCCGATGATCTAGGAAAAGTAGAAGACTCCCACAAGTCTACCATTGCGGCTCATGTACGTGGGATAGACGTTGATGTTGAAATTAATTTCACAACAGAGGTTCGCAGCGGAAGCAAAGTGAAGGTCCGAAGACCGGGGATGGTGTGTGTTACATATCAAAATTTTCATCGAAACGATCTACATATGCTTGTATGAATCTAGCATGGCAACTACGTTACCCCTAAGGTCGATCTAGCTCAAAGAATAATCTAGCATGCATGCAAGTTCTATCTACACTAGATCTACAAGTTAGAGATCATACCTTCATGCGGATTGTTTCACCGTGACAAGTTTCTTCTTTGTCGATGGAGATTGACTCGGATATACTCGACTATCTTCGATGTAACGGCCATAACTTTCAGCTCTGAACTCCGATTAGGTTGAAATTTGGACTGCAGATAGATGACTTCAAGACGCAACTTCTGCAATAAGTTTCACCCCGTTTGGATTTCTATAGCTCTTGAAATTGCAGGAATAGCACTGATTTTTTGTGCAAATTCTGGACAGCAAAAGCTTGCGGGAGACGTCTTCTAGTTCACCCGATCTCACACGATGCACGGCGCCTCATCGATGGATCTCTGAGTGCCTCCATGCGATGAGTCTTCTCCTTCTATGAACCCCACGCGAGGAAGACGAGTCATCATCCAATGACGCAAGCGAGGGAGAGAGACGAGAAAGGAGAGGAGAAGAGAGGAAAGAGGGGCGGCTAGGGTTTTGCCCTAATGGATGGCCGGCCCCCCTATGGCTTAGCATGGCCGACCCCCTCTCTCTCCATTGATCTTATATAGGGCTGGCCTATCCATTGGATAAGGCCCCTAACGGATAAGGTTTGACCAATTCAAACCTCTCCATTTATCTCTCCTTTTATCTCTTATTTATCTCTATCTCTTCCTTGGTTTTGAAAACGATCAAAACCAACCCATTTTCTGTTGGAAGTTAATCCGGGTCAGAGGCTCGCAGCGGAAGCGATTTGGCGGTCGAAAGACCGTTCATGGTGCACGTTACACGATTTAACTTTTCATAGAAACTAATCTACATATGTGTGCATGTGTATGCACGAGAATCGAAAACCCCTAACGGCAATCTAGCGTAATGATTAACTAGCATGGATACAAATCATAATGCTCGCTAGATCTACATGTTAGATTACACATACCTTTCGTACGGATCTTTTAACCGCGGAGAATTGTCTTCTTTGTCGATGGAGACGGAAGATCGTTCGCGAAGATGCCGATGGTACGAATAGAGATGTTGCCTTCTAGCTTGTTCACCCGATCTCACACGATGCACGGAACGTCGCTCTCGGATCTCTGAGTGCCTCCGAAGAACGACCCTTCTCCTTCTTCAGAACTCCACGCGAGGAAGACGAAGTAGCAAGCGGGAAACGGAGAGAGATTAGGGAGAGAACTAGAGAGATGAGAGAGGAGGGGGTTCGGATTTTCAGGACCATAGGGCCGGCGCCCCATAGGGCCTTTTTATAGGGCCGGCCAACCCCCTTGGATAAGGATCCAAGGGGATAATGACCCCCTCTCATTATCTCTCCATTATCTCCTTTTTATCTCTCCGCGTATTTATCCGTTTTCCCACTTTTTAGGGCTCGACTTTATCCGTTTTTATCGCCCCATCCCTATCTATATGGCCGGCCCTATAGATGAGGGATTCTTATCCCTACATCATAGGGCCGGCCCTAGCAAGGTGTCACACCACTAGGGTCGGCCAACAGTGAGGTCCGGCAGAGTGAGGTATTTTACCAAAACGCCCCGACGCCTTATTTTGACCATTTCTAGTGTGCGATACCTAGCGGCCATTACTTAAGTGATCTTTACTAGTTACCTACTATTAACTGAGGCCACCGGAGGGTTCCTCTAGCAAAGTCAACTAGTCAACTCGCAACATACCCCGGTGCATCGCACCTATGCAGCGAAGTTCACTTATGGCTAGGGATTACTACATACGACTCTGCACTAGTCTCGGGCTCAACCCTTAGTACTCGTATGTAGTTACGCATCTACCGTGCTCTAGTGCCAAGCACACACGGAGCGTATACTTCTTTCTTCCTCATGCTTATGGTGTTCCGAGGAGACGGTTCAAGAACCGTACATAATGTTGATAAGGTGGAACCATCAGGGACCGGGGTTCATGGCTTCCAACTCAAGCTCGATCGACACACTACCCGAGTGTACCATCGATCCTCTGAGCTCGAGTTAACCTGCGTAGCCACCCAGAGTGCGACACAGGCTGCACTCCAATTCACCCAGACTTACTATGTTCTCCATCATACCCCTGCTCTCCGCTTAGTAGTGGTAAACCCGCTGTCCCTCCACTTGATGCCATGATTCACTTCGAGCGGTGAAGACTACCGTCAGACTCGAATGATCATATGACTTGGTTCCTTCCAGGTTGACCTATACATCGTACCTCTGATTACCCCGTCGAGTAACCGAACCCGGTCAACAGTCAAACTGATGACCACCAGGCCTGGGTTTGGTACAGTGTAAGTCACACCAAGGAACACACCTCCCATCAGGGGTGTGGATGGCCTGCAGGAGTGACACGCTAATGCAACGCCAGTCGAGTAACCCAGTACACCGTGGTTTTGGATCACTACATATGGACCCTCACACATTGGTGCGCCAAAGCACCACGCAACTGGTTAGTCCATCAGTCGTGGTTCCTCAGGGTTTAGGACCGTTTTACCCTAAGCAGAAACACGGCTTAGTGTACCAGTGTCTGCTCACTGATCTGTACACCGTGTTAGTTCCGTTCAGCCACAGACACTGTGCCTGGTGATGACCATGGTGAAGACATCCCATGAACTGTCATCGCCAACAGCTTACCATGATGAGGCGACCAACCTGATCATAGCTGCGAACATATTTAGGTTATACGAGACCAATCCACTTAGTCTTCAACTTAGTGGACTACCATATAACCATGGCTCTCTGTTCTCTAAAGAACACGTAACTATGTTACGCACCTATATGCATCTCATGTAATAATAACTATCAATCTTTATTAGACCAAAACATAAAGTTTTACAAGCTTAGAACACATCAATCCTAACATTTTCTGTCCCTTATGACCGGCCCCTTCATTGAAGGCAACAACCTTTTATAACCAAGGGGGCCGGTCTTGACTAGTCTCCCAATACTTAGGGCCGGCCCCCCTAGTGCATAGTGATGTATGGTTTGACCAAAACGCCCCTATTCACTAATTAGCCGTCCCTCGTGTACGAGACTTTGCAAGGCACACATAAGTGAAGTGCACTAATGATTTCACTATTCTCTGAGGTGCCAGTAGGGTATCTCTAGTAAAGTCAACTAGTCAACTAGCAACATGTCCCGGTGCATCACATCCATGTGGCAGAGTCCACTTATGGCAAGGGATTGTTACATGCGTCTCAGCACTAACCTAGGGTTTCCCCTCAGTGCACATACGTAGTTACGCATCTACCGTGCACTAGAGCGAAGCACTCACGAAGCATAGGATTGGAGGTCTCTCTTCCTCTAACTACGTCATGTGTTTCGAGGAGATGGTACAAGGACAGTACATAATATGGATAAGGTGGAACCTTCAGGGACCAGGATTCATGGCTTCCAACTTGGACTCAATCGACACACTACCCGAGTGTACCATCGATCCTTTGAGTCCGAGTTAACCTGCGTAGCCAACCAGAGTGCGACGCAGGCTGTACTCCAATTCCTCTAGATTTACTATGTTCTCGGTATAGCCCTGCTCTCCGTTTAGTGTGGTAAACGCGTTGTCCCTCCACTTGGTACCATGATGCAACTCGAGCGATGGAGAATACCATCAGACTCGAGTGCTCATATAACTTGGTTCCTTCTAGGTTGACCACATACGTCGTACCTCCGATTACTCTGTCGAGTAACCAGATCCAATCAACAGTCCAACTGATGACCACCTGGCCAGGGTTTAATACGATGTAGGTCAGATCAAGGAATGCATCTCTCATTACGGGTGTGGATGACTTGTAGGAGTGACACGCTGATGTAACGCCAGCCGGGTAACCCAGTACACCATGGTTTGGGGTCACGTATCTGGACCCTCACATATTGGTGTGTCAAAAATACCACACAACTGGTTAGCCCAGCAGACATGGTTTCTCAAGGTTTAGGACCATTTTACCCTAAGCAGAAACACGGTTTAGTGCACCGGTGTCTGCTCACCAATCTGTGCACCGTGTTAGTTCCGTTCGGCCACAGACAATGTGCCTTGTAATGATTATGGTAGAGACACCCACGTTCTGTCATCCCAACAGTTTATCCTGATAGGGCGACTAACCCTAATCAGAGTTGTGAACATATTTTGGTTATATGGGACCAGTCCATTGAGTCTCCTACTCAAATGGATTACCACGTAGCCATGGCTTCTGTTATGTAATCAGAACACGTACTAAGACTACGTAGCAAGATGCAATCCTAAGCTATCAACCATATACAGCTAAACTATTGGTTTTTGCGAGCTGTATGACCTCACCAATTCTAACAATCTCCCACTAGGTCTAACGAAAAAAAAACGGTGTTGAGCTTTGTAGCTTCTACATGCTGCCCAAAAGCCTTTTCAGGAATTTCCTAAAGAAATTGGCAATATTATCTACAGATGCCATCTCAGTATCGCTACTTGCATTTCCTCCTATACTGTCAGATCAAGTGAAGTTTGTACTTAATGGGTTTCCCCTCACGATGGTGCCTAGGCTCCTTGGACCTTGCTTATCGCTTTTTTATTGCAGCAACAGATAACTGAGTCTCTGGTATGTGTCCTATGTTCTCCAAGAACTTCCTGAGCCATAGCACCTATTAGACTACATCGCACGTAACAACGTGCTCAGCCTCTGTGGTAGAGTCTTTGATGCACTTGTTTTACACTCTACCAACTACCGCTTCTAATCCCAAGGTAAAAACAATTTCTGAAATCGATTCTCTTGAACACACATCTGACACTAAAGTCAGACCCTGTTTGTCCAATCGATATCAAGACCTGTAAAGGGCAAGCTAACTCGTAATTCTCACTTGATGAAGACTTCTGAGTATACCCTTCACACATCGATCCAGTGATCTGGACCCGGGTTCGACTGAAATCGACCCATCATTCCTGCTGCACAATAGATATCTAGCCTCGTAAATCGAATTTGGCTAGAATCTTATCTCCATGCGTAGCCTGTGACAGCAAGAGAACCTTGCTCTAGTAATCTAGAGTTACCTTGATTTCCAGAATATAACTCGTCTTACTAGGGTCTTTTACATCGAATTGTGATAATTACATATCTTTATCGTAAACAATATTCCTACATCATTTTCAATCAGTAGAATATCATTAACGTAAAGTATTAAGTACACCCTTGTAGTTATTTCACCTTTCTTATACCCACTTAGTTTATCCTCATTCTGATCAAATCCGTGTGAGCGGATTCCCCTGATCAAAATAGATATACCAACTTGGATGCATGTATCAGTCCATAAATGGACATTTGCAACTTGCATTCCATATCTTCTGACCTGCTGACACAAAGCCTGGGGCTACATTATTCACATGTCCTTTTTCCAAATTCCCGTTTAGGGAATAACTGTCTTGACATCCATCAACCAGATCTCCCAACTATAATGGGCTGTGATGGATTAAGAGGATCCGAAATAGACTTAAGCATAGCTACCAGCGAGATGGTTTCGATATTGTCAATCCTTTCTCCCTTAGTAACTAATCTAGCTTTTTAAGTCTTAACTGGATCCTCTTTTTATACACCCCATACACCCCAAAAGGGTGATAGTGTAATAAAAGTCGAGACTGTTTCAAGGGACATTGATGTTTACTTCCCTCCATGGTCTTTTGCCAGTCAGAACTGTCAGAAGCTCCTACTATTTCTTCGTAGCTTTAGGGATCATTCTCCTGAAACTCTGGATTAACTATCGAAGTTTCTCCATGTATCTATCAGGAGCTCTGATGGTCCCACAACGACGAGGTGGTGGTGGTACAAAAGTAAATCATTTCTACAGTATCTAGACCCTTACACATTGGTGCACCAAAGCACCACACAACTAGTTAGCCCACCAGACATGGTTCCTCAGGGTTTAGGACCGTTTTACCCAAAGCAGAAACATGGCTTAGTGTACCAGTGTCTGCTCACCGATCTATGCACCGTGCTGGTTCCGTTCAGCCACAGACAATGTGCCTTGTATTGATCATGGTGGAGACACCCGTACACCTATGCACATGCACCAACCCACCCACCCACGCACACCTACCAACACAACACCAACCAACCTATACACTCACCATTCACCCCCACACCATCGTCCACCCACCCATCCACCCATGCACCCACACATATCTACCCATGTATACTCGTGGACACACTTATCCACACATAATTACCCAACTTACACACATACACATACTCACCCACCCACGCCCCACAACCACCCACCTACTGAAGTACACCCATGTAGACCCCGTGCACCCACCTATCCACTCGTACCCATGCACTCCCGCCCACATTCATACCCACCAACCTATGCACACACACTCACACATATAGCCACCCACCCTCGCACACCCACCCAAACCCACCACCCATCCACACATAAAGCTCATACACATACCCACCCACCTAAACCCACCCACCCACCAATATATATATATATATATATATATATATATATATATATATATATATATATATATATATATATATATATATATATATATATATATATATATATATATATATATATATATATATATATATATATATATATATATATATATATATATATATATATATATATATATATATATATATATAGAGGAATGGGATGCTGCCTATCAAAGCAGCATTTTTTGCTGCTTTGAGACATTGTTTGACCATTCTAGAAGTTTTGGAATTTGATGAAATTTGGTGAGGCTGTTGTCTAGGGTAAGATGATCATCCTCACAAATTTTCATCAAATTCCAAAACTTCTAGGGGGTTCAAATGGTCGAAGCAAAATCAGTCGTCTGCAGTCGCCGTTAAAATCTGCAGCATTTTGCTTCGACCATTTGACCCTCTTAGAAGTTTTGGAATTTGATGAAAATTTGTGAGGATGATCATCTTACCCTAGACAACACCCTCACCAAATTTCATCAAATTCCAAAACTTCTAGGATGGTCAAACAATGTCTCAAAGCAGCAAAAACGCTGCTTTGATAGGCAGCATCCCATTCCTCATATATATATATATATATATATATATATATATATATATATATATATATATATATATATATATATATATATATATATATATATATATATATATATATATATATATATATATAGGGGCATGCTTAGGTGTGGTCCTGCGGTCCGTGCGGTCCGCATCCGCAGTTGTCCGATGCACACGGTGCGGTGCGGTGCACCGCATTGGACAGTTGCGGATGCGGACCGCACGGACCACAGGACCGCGCCTAAGCATTTCCCTATATATATATATATATATATATAGAGAGAGAGAGAGAGAGAGAGAGAGAGATAGGGCCGATCCAGTGAGAAACCCCTTATTTGCGAAACCTTGTGCGAAACCCTCCTAGAGATTTCAGAATTTGATGGAACTTGGTAGGCATGCTACCTATGCCATGTTGATCATCCTCACAAAATTTTATCAAATTCTAAAACCTCTAGGGATATCAAATGTTAGAAAATTTACCGATCATTTATAAAAACCGTTAATTTGATTATAAAATTTGATGCCCCTAGAAGTTTTAGAATTTGATGAAATTTTGTGAGGATGATCAACATGGCATAGGTAGTATGCCTACCAAGTTTCATCAAATTCTGAAACCTCTAGGGGGGTTTCGCATAAGGTTTCGCAAATAAGGGGTTTCTCACTGGATCGGCCCTATATATATATATATATATATATATATATATATATATATATATATATATATATATATATATATATATATATATATATATATATATATATATATATATATATATATATATATATATATATATATATATGAGGAATGGGATGCTGCCTATCAAAGCAGCATTTTTTGCTGCTTTGAGACATTGTTTGACCATCCTAGAAGTTTTGGAATTTGATGAAATTTGGTGAGGGTGTTGTCTAGGGTAAGATGATCATCCTCATAAATTTTCATCAAATTCCAAAACTTCTAGGGGGTTCAAATGGTCGAAGCAAAATCAGTCGTCTGTAGTCGCCGTTAAAATCTGCAGCATTTTGCTTCGACCATTTGACCCTCTTAGAAGTTTTGGAATTTGATGAAAATTTGTGAGGATGATCATCTTACCCTAGACAACACCCTCACCAAATTTCATCAAATTCCAAAACTTCTAGGATGGTCAAACAATGTCTCAAAGCAGCAAAAACGTTGTTTTGATAGGCAGCATCCCATTCCTCTATATATATATATATATATATATAGGGATTTGCTTGAATGCGGCATGCGGTGCATGCGGCATCGCACCGCAGCCGTGTGATGCACGCGTTGCGTGCATGCGATGCACGCAGCAGTGCATCACACGGCTGTGGTGCGATGCCGCACGCACCGCATGCCGCAGCATAGCATGCCCCTATATATATATATATATATATATATATATATATATATATATATATATATATATATATATATATATATATATATATATATATATATATATATATATATATATATATATATATATATATATATATATATGAGGAATGGGATGCTGCCTATCAAAGCAACGTTTTTTGCTGCTTTGATACATTGTTTGACCATCCTAGAAGTTTTGGAATTTGATGAAATTTGGTGAGGGTGTTGTCTAGGGTAAGATGATCATCCTCACAAATTTTTATCAAATTCCAAAACTTCTAAGAGGGTCAAATGGTCGAAGTAAAATCTGCAAATTTTAACGGTGATTGCAGATTTTGCAGATTTTGCTTCGACCATTTGACCCTCTTAGAAGTTTTGGAATTTGATGAAAATTTGTGAGGATGATCATCTTACCCTAGACAACACCCTCACCAAATTTCATCAAATTCCAAAACTTCTAGGATGGTCAAACAATGTATCAAAGCAGCAAAAAATGCTGCTTTGATAGGCAGCATCCCATTCCTCTCTCTCTCTCTCTCTCTCTCTCTCTCTATATATATATATATATATATATATATATATATATATATATATATATATATATATATATATATATATATATATATATATATATATATATGGGCATGCTATGCTGCGGCATACGGTACGTGCGGCACCGCATCGTAGCCGTGTGATGCACGCGCTGTGTGCATCGCATGCACGCAGCAGTTCATCAAATGGCTGCGGTAACGTGCCGCCCTTACCGCATGCCGCATTATAGCATTTTTCTCTCTCTCTCTCTCTCTCTCTCTCTCTATATATATATATATATATATATATATATATATATATATATATATATATATATATATATATATATATATATATATATATATATATATATATATATATATATATATATATATATATATATATATATATATATATGGGCATGCTTCAGTGCGGTCTGCGGTCCATGTCCGCAACCGTCTGATGCACGCGCGCGCGTGCGACGCGGTTTGGTGCACCGTATCGGACGGCTGCGGGTGCGGACCGCACGGAACGCATATATATATATATATATATATATATATATATATATATATATATATATATATATATATATATATATATATATATATATATATATATATATATATATATATATATATATATATATATATGGGTCAGGTTCAATGGACATTGTTTTTGCACTCAATTTTTTATACTGATTTTCAAACCATTAGATAGAGGTTTCATAATTTCTTGACTTTTTGTGAGCATAATCATCTTGTCTTAGATAACACATCCACAAAAAATCAGCACATTCTAAAGCCTCTAGACTTATTAAATGTGCTCTTCAAATTAACGATTAAAATGGACGGTCAATAAAGCCTTTTAGTTTTGATGTACTTAGAAGCTTTAAAATGTTCTGATATTTTGTTGAAGTGCTATCTAGGATAAGGTGATTATGCTCACAAAAATTCAAGAAATTCTGAAACCTCTATCTTATGGTTTAAAAATCGGTGAAAAAAATTGAGTGCAAAAACAGAGTCCATTGAACCTGACCCTATATATATATATATATATATATATATATATATATATATATATATATATATATATATATATATATAACCCTCCACCCACCTACTCATACCCACGCACCCACTTACCTCAAACACACACACCCAGTCACCCACCCGAACAGCCACCCACGCACCCACCCAATCACCCCCCACACGCACACCCACCCTCCTACACAATTACACAAACCCATCCATACCCAAGCACATTCACACCCACCCATGCATACCCATTGACCTACCCACGCACATGCATACCCCATCAAACCCCGCACCCACCCACCTACCAACAGACACACACATACACCCACCAACCCACACACCCATCTATTCAACCCTTCCCATGCACACCCACCCACGCATACACCCACCCTCCCACGCACACCCACACATATATAATCACCCATCCATACACATACATATATACCTACCCACCCATGCACCCACTCATTCAACCCCTATACGCATACCCACCCCCCTCGTAAACCCACCCAACACATACCCCATGCACTCATATACCCACCAACATTCACACACATACACCTACCACGCATCCACCTACTCACACCTACCCACCCACCACCCAACCACCCATACATACTCATACACCCATGCACTTATCCATACATACACAGTCCCTCCCAATGAATATATATTCTTTCTGAGATGAATACATACTATTTCTGGAAACGCACGGGCATACGCACCGGCACGGGCGCAAACACAGACCGTCCGACCAGAACCGATCGACGAAGCACGAACGCAAGCATAAGCGCAGGCGGTCCGACCGGACACCAACCGGCCATGCAATACACCAGACACTAGCGCACTGTGATCGCCGCCCATCATGCTCCTCGACAGACAAATAGTGGCTGACCCTTAGTAGGGGGTCGGCGGGGGTAACGATTGGCTCTGTACAGCGGGTCGGCAGACGCGCACCCGACCAACCCTAGGCAGGGGGTTAGCGAGCGTAACGGTCGGCCCCTGGATAGGGGATTGGTAGACAAACAGTAGCCGACCCTTGGCAGGGGGTCTGTGGGCGCATCAGTCGACCCCCGACAACGGGTTGGCAGACACGCACCCGGTTGCCTATGATAGGGGGTTGACGGGCACGATGGTCGACCCTCAGACAGCGGGTCGGTAGACGTACAGTGTCCGGCCTTTGGCAGGGGGTCGATGAGCACGACGGTGGGCCCCGGATAGTAGGTCGGCAGACGCACACCCGGCTGGCCCTTAGCAGGGGGTCTGCGGGTATGACGGTCAGCCCTCGGACTGGGGTCGGTAGATGGACAGTGGTGGCCCTTGGCAGGGGGCCGACGGGCGCCATGGTCGGCCCTGGACAACAGGTTGGTAGACGCACACCCGGCCGGCCCTTGGCAGGGGGTCGGCAGGCTCAATGGTCGACTCCATACTGTGGGTCGATAGACACGCATCCAACTTTGCACCATAGAGTCCCATCCAGCTAGGTTAGCACCTGCCTAGCTGGAAAGGGGTAACTGTGGGTAGGAAAATATGGATCATGCTTGGCATACTCGATCATCAGGCGGAGCTTCGATCGCGTCTTCATCGCCTTCCCGCTAGAACCTGCAAAAAGACCGAGGATCACCTCCGAGCCAAGGCCCCTCCGACGCTCAAGTCAGGGAAGGGAATCACTACTGAATGTCCTCCAGGATTCGGGAGCGAGAAATCACTTCTCTAGGGTTTGAATTGCTTACCTGCCCATGAAGGGGCATGGTTTCTTTTGTAGACTTATGTGAGTGCAATCACTGTGGTCTATCCTCCGATGATCCCGGGTCAGTTATGGCGGATCCCCTCCAATCGGACGTCATTCAAACCTTTCCTTCTCCAATCGGACGTCATTCAAACCTTTCCTTCTATGCTCCCATGGATTGTGGGCGTTATACCTTATTGCGGGTAACCCACGATCCCAACGGGCGTGATATCCTCAAGATCGCCCAGCCTGACGTGCATCCCAGCCATAATAGTATCCTCCGATCTTTTCTCGCCTAATGGTGGTCCTCCGGCACAAATCAGGTCGGGCCCTTCGTTCGTCCGGGTTATTGAGTCAGGTGCACGACCTGATCAACTTCCTCCCCGACCTGGTTTTTGTTGAGGAGTCCGGGCTCCCTTGATTTCCCGCCTTGACTCAGCCTTCTACTGACAGCGCAGTGCACAGACCGGGTTTGGTCGATCTGGATACAATTACACCTACCGGGCCCATTGGGTCCCCATGCTGGACCAAACCGGGTGGTCCAGCCATACACGTGTCATCATCTGGTGGACGTGACAGGAAATCCCTTCTATAAAAGCCCCCTTTTGGTCCTTGGTCTTTAGACCATGGGCCGAAAGCCTCCTTCGTTTAGGTTTTGCCATGCATCCCTAGTTGGGCTTTCGGCTCGTGGATGCGATGGGCGATCATTACTGCTTGTTCCATGCATCAGTGATAGGGGTTGCAATCTCATCACTCTTAAATGTGAAGCTTTCTTGTCGAGGCGGTCAACCTCCCGACCATTGGATCTTCTTCCTTTTGACGCTTCGGATCGTTTCGACGCTTTGGCTTTGTCGATTCTGAAAAACTGGTGGCTATTCGAACCTTCAAATACCTTCTTCAGTGCGTGAGCGGGGCGCCTATCCTTCACAGCTTCTTCCTCCTGCTCTCTCCTTCTTCCATCGTGCCTTTCGGGCCTTCTCCCATCTTCGGATAATGTTTTGTCGCGTGGATCTCTCGGTACTCACTCCGGAGGCCGGGCTTGCCATGATGAAAAAGATGTTCCCGTTCTTTTGCCTGTGCGAGGTCCGGTCCACTGACATCACTTCCTTGGCAGAGTCTGGGTATACCGTCATCTTCGGTGGGCAGCTACTGGCTGGGCTATCGTTGCCACTGAGACCTTTCTCGGGGTGATTCCTCTCCCACCTTCAACTCTGTCCTCGTCAACTGGGTGGGAACTCTTGGAGGGTTCTCCACTGTTGCGATGTCCTTCATAGATTCATGTGGCATTATCCGAAGGCTAAATAGGGAATTGATTCCTTTGGGTTGCCTCCGGTTACACCCGTACTGGTTCAGGTACTGGCGGGCCAGGTCGGTGTAGTTGTCGATGCTGCCGACGGGCAACCAGGAGTACCACTCCAGCGCGGGCCTGCTAAGGCTCCACTGGAACATCCGACATAACTCGTCCAATGAGTCATATAGATTCATCTGATTCTTGTACTTGAGGAGGTGAGTACAATGATCGCCCGATCTGTCGAATCTTTCGAATCTGGGAGCTTGCCAGTCGTGGGGGAAGTAGGTAGTCTGCACCCTCATTGTTAGGGGGCTCTCCACTGCCCCTTTGACGGCATTCTACGCCATCAGGTCCACCCGGTGCCCAAGGCGTTGAGCTACCATGTTGACTAGGTCATCCTGACGCATTTAAGGCCGCTCCTTTAGGGGCGCGCCCACGTACGTCGTGAGGTGAAGGGTGAGAGCAGGGGTCGTTGGGCGATGGGCAGGCCCTGCTCCTCATCTCTTTCTATATCGGAGACGTCGAGACTTTGCATTGGTTGACGTCGATCCTTTGGAGAGAGCCGAGACGGTGCAGTCACCCGGGACCAAAACGAATTGTCGTTCTGCCGCGGGGGCTAGCTGAGGACCAAGGTGGTCCCAGATGTTGGAGCGTGAATCTACGAGTTTGGCCGCTCCAATGTTCGACTCCGGGGCTGGATGAGTGGTAGCGCTCATTCGACTTGCTATGCCCCTTAACAGATTCTCGATGACGTCGTTGTTCTACACATCCGGCTGAGGCCTCAAATGACTCCTTTCCGGGGCATGGGGTCTTGGATCGGACTCGAGACTTTACGCGGGGAGTTCTCAGGTCTCTCTGCTGGTTGGCACGATTCTCCGCCATCATGACGTCCATCTTCCTGAAGAGTTCCTCTTGGTTGGCCAAGATGACTTTCATTAGCTGCTGCAGGGGAAGGGAAACGGGAGGTTTCTGCCTCTCTACACTAGAGGGGTTCTGTCCATCCAGGGCCATATCCGATGACGATCATGAGGCGAGCAATTTCTCCTTGCCTTGGCGAGTTGTCACCATGGTAAAACTTCAATGGTTATGGGTGAGGATCCCACAGACGGCGCCAGAAAAATGTGGATCCTCCTTAGCACACCCGATCGTCAGGCAAAGCTTCGACCGCGCCTCCGCTGCCTTCCTACTAGAACCTGTAAAAGACCGAGGCTCACCTTCGAGCCAAGGCCCCTCTGACGCTCAAATCAGGGAAGGGAATTACTATCAAATGTCCTCCAAGATTTGGGAGCGAGAAATTGCTTCTCTAAGGCTTGAATTGCATACCTGCCCATGAAGGGGCGGGGTTTCTTTTGTAGACTTACGTGAGTGCAATCACTGCGGTCTATCCTTCGAGATCTCGGGTCAGCTATGGCGGATCCTCTCCGATTGGACTCCATTCAAACCTTTCCTTCTATGCTCCCGTGGATTGTTGGTGTTACACCTCATCGCGGGTCTGGTCGATATGGACCCAGTTAGGCCTAACAAGCCCATTGGGTCTTCATACTGGACCAAGCCGGGTGGTCCAGCTATACACGTGTCATCATTTGGTGGGCGTGTCAGGAAACCCCTTCTACAGTAACTATGGGTGCAAAATCTGGCTAATGCCCGATAGTGGGACCCGCAACCATGCTTAGGACCTACGGAGACGACCGTGGGACCCGCAGCTCTGCCTGGGGTCCACGGAGATGATTGTGGGACCCGCAGCCCTACTCGGGACCCACGGAGATGACAATGGGACCCACAGCCCTACCTGGGTCCCACGAGGTACTATTCGGAGCCTGATAAATCCCCCCGGATAATACCAAAACCCTCGATTTTCTCAAACCTCTACAAATTGCAGACCCGACAAATATGCAGGGGATCAGAATTCATTATTCCATATTTCATTTTCTGTTTTCCAGAGCTCCTCGAGCCTTCTTACTATCAGATTCTAGTCAAGCCTATTCCACCATCTGTCTACTTATACAAACACTCATCGGCCTGTCGAGAATAGCTCTCCGCACGGAGGCGCAGGCTTCGGTCGAACTCTGTCATCACATCCTGTGTCAACTCTCTCTCTCTCTCTCTCTCTCTCTCTCTCTCTCTCTCTCTCTCTCTCTCAACAGTGTTAGCGTGATAACTTAGCGTTCTACAGCACGCCATACATTGAAGCTCTACCTTTCAATCGACTGTTGAAGGGGGACCGTACGACCGCCATAATCCTCCCCCACACAAACGATGGGGCTCACAACATGTATGGTACAAGGGTGAGATGCCCCCAATATAGACTGTCAACCGATCTCCTAACCCATCAAGGAGATCGAGTTGATTAGGGATAAACACTCCTAACAGATAGGATAGGATTCCACCCAACCTATTAAACATGGTTATCTTGAACACGTCCCGACTTGATCACACAGGATCAAGACCTAGTGGGTTTAGCCCACTAACATTTTGGCACCTCTTTTAACAGCTTGATCCAACCGGGATTTTGACAAACAGCATTGATATATCTCTAGGGCCACATTGTGAAACCTAACAAGTCTTCCGAACCAGATGAAATGATCCACCTAAGTGGGTCCATTTTCACTCTATCAAAATTCAAAAGAAGACCCTTTTGTTCGTTTCCACCCTAGCCTCTATTTACACCCGAAAGAGCGGGTTCCGAAACTCTTTCATGGGTTATGGAGCCCAGCTCTTTGGGGTTCGGATCTCCTACAGTCGATCGACCCCGGTGGGCCCGCACGCATGACATCCGTACGATGGCAGTTGATCTGTCAGTAAATCCTACTCCAGTGGAGTGCATGCGGCAGTGATGCGCACCGGGCCCACTGACCGGGCCGACCGACTGGAGGAGATCGAACTCGGCTCTGTAGCCTCCATGCCATCACCATTGCCGATGGACAGAGCCCGACTCCTCTACAGTACCCACTTTGCTCCGGTAATCACGGAGGATCCGGTTTGGCATCAACTAAGAATGAACGGCCACGAAGCACGCAATGCACGCCGCTCACGCATCAACCCATTCTAGGTTAATAAGTAGCCGTTGATGCATCATCGGTACAATCAGGGCGCCGAGGGGCGAGTCAAACTAAAAAAATTCGGAATCAAGTCGTCGCTCCGGTGCGGTTGACCGGTCAACAATGAGAATCGCGGAAAACAGCGCCGTTTGAAATCGCGTAAGGCTCGGAGCGCGATGAGAGGACTTTGACAAAGCGGGCACATTAGATGGATGTACAGAAGACGGCCGCCGACAGCGTATTACGTCTTGCATCAAGTCGAAATTCGAGTTACACTCCTACTTTTGTGAAGAATTTAACTTTGCCCCCCAATGACATTAAGCAACCCTTTAAAAGTGGGTTATGTTTTTTACTTACCCATAGGGCAGCAATTCTGGATCCGACACGGCAGACACGACCCGCACAAAGTTTGCGGGTTTGGGTCTGGGTTAAGCAGGTTCGGGTCGTAAATGGTAGACCTGTTTAATAAGCGGATC
>OX393556.1:40321060-40571060 GCA_947650365.1 Chamaelirium japonicum | reverse complement strand
TCAGTTGAAAAGCATAATCTAGCATAATAATGAACAAGCAGATCGAGTTTATATGGAAAAATCTCTTTTTAACATTGAAGGAAAAAAAAAAATCACGGGATGGGATAAGAAATACACTAACGAGCCAAACTGGGTACAAACTCTTATCTAAATCCTCTTGCACCCAGAAAGGACTGACCTCTTAATTGCCGACCTCTCAAATTCTATCAATGTGAGAATTTCAGAAAGCGAGCAACAACACCTCTCTTTCCAGAATTCGCTCCCTTGTTTTGAGGGGGTAGGTCACCTTTTATAGTGGCTCACGGTGACCGTTATAGTCCTCCGAATGGTACAGATTTGATGGCGTATCTCCGTGAATGCAGCAACCTGCCTCGTGCATGGGTGATGTGTCATCTTGCAATTGCTCATTCGTGCTGGGTAGTTATTGCGGTAGATCGATGTGTCTTGTCTTACTAGTCGACCAGAAATCTTGGGGCATGAACTGTCCAATCGTAATGGTTGATATATCGAGATTTTCGGGCGTAACTGCCAAAGAAGCTGGGTGCATGATCTTCGGACCATCTCTTCGCGTAAATGTCAGAGCTGAGTGGGATTTCCTTCAGATTCATCATCATCTTGATCGATCGGCCGGTTGACAGTTCTGGCGATTAGTTGGTCGACACTCACAGGTCGATCGGTTGGTCGGTCAATTTTGGTTGACCGATCGGTCGACAGTTCTGGACTGATCAGTCGACAATTCTGGGTAATCAGTTAGTTGACACTCACAGGTTGACCAGTCGATTGGTCAAATATGGCCTTATCAAGTGTTTTTCGATGATTTGCTCTTCCTTCTGTATTTATTAGGGTACACACAGTACCTATGGGTTGTCGCCCGGTAGTAGTAGATGTGTCTTGCCTTACAAGTCGACCGAAAATCTTGGGGTGTGAACCGTCCAACCGTAATGGTTGTTCGATCAAGATTTTCGGGCGTAACTACCACAGAAGCTAGGTGTGTGATCTTCGGACCATCTCTTCGCGTAAATGTCGGAGCTAAATGGGATTTCCCTCATATTCATCTTCATCTTGATCGGTCGATCGGCTAGTTTTAAGTGAATGACTGGTTGACAGTCCTAGGCGATCGGTTGGCCGACACTTAAAGGTCGATCGGTTGGTCAGTCAATTTTGGTCGACCGGTTGGTCGACAGTTATGGGCAATCGATTGGTTGGCACTCACAAGTCGACCGGTCGATCGGTCAAATATGGCCCTATCAAGTGTTGGCCGCTGATTTGCTCTTCCTTCTGGATTTATTAGTGTACACATAGTGTTGGCGTGGAATACCTCAGACGAGGTCTCGATCTGCCACCTTACGCTCACGAAAGCAATCTAGGGTTTTTGGATGTCCGACGATTCGAAGAGAAGGATCAAATCCACCAAGAATGATGCAATAATCACAGAGAGAATAGAACAAAATAACAATCCATACGACACAGAGATTTATTCACGTAGTTCGAAATTCCCTACTTCTGCAGGTGTCGATCACTGCCCTTGTAGCAATGAAATTAGAACTTAAAGATTACAACCCCCTTCTTCTTCCTCGCTCCACCGGATCTCAAGGAGATCAATCTCCTCGCAAGATCCATGATCTTCTTCGTCTCTCAAACACACGTGAGAAGCTCGAAGAAAGATCCTAAAATGAGCTGTCAAACACAATGACAACCTCGTACAAAAACTAGGGTTAAACTTAAAATCCTATTTAAATCGCCCGGCCACGTCCGCGAGTCCAATCCGCGCACAGATAGTGCCTGGAGCCCAGTGGACGCCCAGGGCGCCGCCAAAGGCGCCAATTCCTATAGCCCCGAGAAAATGCCAAAAATCTGGCGCCCTAGGCGCCCAGACTGGCGCTCAGGACGCCAACCCGAGGAGGTGGCGCCCGTCAGTCACCGGGAGCCACACACCTGGTGCCCAGGGCGCCTGTAGGGACCTTAATTTGATGGGTGTGTTTTGTGGAATGCTTTTCTTGATTATGTTAAGTCGACGGGTACCCAAGTTGACCCTTTGTTTTGATGCACCCGGTATCTGCTTAGCGACAACCTTCTTATCGAATGCTTCGTTTGTGATTTATCTTATTTTTAGTACAATCGATTTTTTCTTCTGAGACCGTCAGATCAAGAATCACCTCAATCGGAGAGCTCCACATTTTCTCTAATTCTTTTTGTGATTAAACAGACCTTATTTCAAATTTTCTGAGCTATAACAGATTTACTGTATTTATTCACGTGATTAATGTTTACTCAATCAGTAAGTTAGAGGGTACCCCAGATTATTCTAGAAACTCCTAAAAGATTTTGTATTTTTTTATTTTTCCTAATTGAATCCCACTAATCGAGGATTTGTTGGAGCCCTTTAACAAATCACCAACAACTCCTATCTTTAATTACATGGCTGCCCGCTACCACCTCATCCTCTAGCATCCCTATCTTCTTTTGTTTATATGTACAACTGGCTGAGGATAAAATGGTCTTTAGCCCTCCCCTTTAGCTGTCATTCCCCTATTTTTTTTTCAAAACAAGAGTACATACTAACCTTCCCACCTTTTCCCATGAAATGCTATATAGGGAGATCGTTTGCAAACTTTTGTTGCCAACTCCACATGATGTGGAGTGCTGGCAAGTCCCCATTGGATGTAACATTTTTGTGGGGGCCATAGGGTGAGTACTAGCCGGGTGCCATGTAAAGTTTGCAACCCAAAAATGGGCAAACTAGTTGACTACCTAGCATTTCCTTTCCCCCGTCTCACTCTACCTCTTCCCTCCCCTTCTCTCATACCTCCCCGTCGACCACCATTGCCGACCCGAGCCGAGCTCCGACGCCATCCTAACCTCGCCGCCGTTGGAGAGCACCCACCAGGGCGCCGTAACAGCCGCACCCTCCTCCCTTGCAACCGACGAGCTGAGCTCCGATGAGCTTTTCGACGCCGGTGAGCCACCACACCACCACCCGCACCACCTCCTTCTTCTCCGGCTCCGGCCACACCTCCAGCACCATCATCACCATCACCCCCATCCCGCAGCACCCTCCTCCCTACTCCCGACAACCACCATCCCCACCATCATCCACCTCCTTCTTCCTCCCACTTCCTTCCTACCAAAACCCGAACCTGAGCTCCATGCCCATGCATCCTCTCCTTCTCTCTCTACACCTCACTCTCTCTACTGCTCTCTCTCTCTCTCTCTCTCTCTCTCTCTCTCTCTCTCTCTCTCTCTCTCTCCTCCCTACACCCATGCCTGGCCACCACCTTCTTCACCTTCGGCCAGCGAGACCCACACCCACCTCCATCCTCTCCTTCTTCCTTCTCGAGCCCATCATCCCAACCCCGAGCCAACCCCGTCTAATTTCCGACCTCCGACCAACCACCATCATCACCCTCCCACCTCCTGCACCTTCTCCGTCTCCGGCAAACCACCAACCCACCCGACCTCTCTCTCTCTCTCTCTCTCTCTCTCTCTCTCTCTCTCTCTCTCTCTCTCTCTCTCTCTCTCTCTCTCTCTCTCTCTCTCTCTCTCTCTCTCTCTCTCTCTCTCTCTCTCTCTTCCTACCCGAAGGACAACCCACCTGCACATGCTTTCTCTCTCTCTTTTCCAACCGAGAGACACCCACCTACACACGCATTCCCTCTCTCCATATACCCCACTCTCTCACATGGTTTCCATCCCTCTTTCACCTGCCAACCATTTGTCATCCCTTCACTCACTCTCTCCATTTTTCTCTCTCTCCATTGAAGCCATCTCGATCTCCCGATCATTTCACAAATTTCCCTCCATTGGCATTCCCTCCATTACAAATTCCCCTCCAATCTCCCCTCTTCACCAATCAACTCATTCCCTCCATTACTTTCTCTCTCCCTTAGCCCTTAATCCCTTTTTGCAAGCCTTCTCCATTAGCTTCTAAATCACCTACATTAGATCCGATTAAAACCTAATATGCAACCACTTGACACTCACGTATACAAATCATGACGTCACTCACCACTTTTTTTTTGTGTGATTAGCCCTAATACATTGATTGTGTCCTTGCACAGTTGTATCGGGTTTTCCCTATTTCTGCTTGGACACTAAGTCATACCGGTCAGGTGAGACTTTACTAAACCTTAGCTAGGGCTAGTAGATGTCATCTAGGTTTCTGTTTGAATATATACACTCTATGCATGCTTGTGGGACTGTCTGGTTGTGGTGTATCGTATATTTTCGTTGTACCTCCCGTCCGAGACTTTACTTGTACACACAAACCTCATGGGCACATGGAACATGAACAACCTGTGCGTCGTGGATCGAAGCTTAGTAGGTTGGGTCACAGGGCTGTGGCTTAGGTCGAGAGGAAAAAGCATGTGATATGAGCGAGTAAATAGCAAAGTCCTGGGGTGCTAAGTCTTAAAAGAAAGCAAGTTGGGCTTGCGGCTCCTCCATGAAAGACGAGAAACACCATTTGGCCAAATTGGATGAATTTTAGCATTTCGACGAGGTATCCCGGATGCTGGATAGAGGTGGCTCTCTGAAGCGAAACAAAAGCCCTATAGTAATGCCTACCGGGGCAGGTTAACAAAATCCGGGGTTCACATGATCTTGTCTCGTTTCCCTCCTGTCCTCCCCTTTATACATATTCACACGTAGCTAGCACATACTCGAGTTGTCTCCCTCTCGTGATGTTGGTAGTAGTGCCCACACGTCTTTGTAACTCTGTTTAATTTTGCCTTTTGTTAATTATGAGTATTAAAAGTTTTTCCTATTTAGTTAGTGTTTCTCTTGTAGAATGGATGCTAGTGACTACTACTGTTTAGTTTTGCCTCACTGAGTTTTCGTTTGAAAACTCATCTCTTGTTGTTGAATGTTTTTCAGGTACTATAGCTCTATAAGAGGACACTGGACGTTAGCACCCTAGACCTCTTTTCATAACGGTAGACTTTGCTTCATTTTTTAGTTCAGTCGGTTTATAGTAACTGAATTGACTTGTAATAGTTATTAGACTCTTCTTTTGTTTTCTCTAATATAAAAGTGTTACTTAGTTCGAAATACCTTTTAAAATGATAAAACCCTTATCCAGTGCAAGCCTTAGAATCCTAGTTGATAGATAACATAATAAACAGATCTTTTGAATAATAATACTTTCTTCTTTTCCCCCTCCACTCTACCACACTCTCACACCCCGACATTTGGTACCATTTTCCTTTGTATCGGACGTCAGGGCGTGACTACGTCAGACTTCTTCTGGGCATGCCCAGAGCCGCCACTCCGAGCCTTCTTTTCGCATTCTGTCTTTGTCGAAACTGAGCCAAACTCCGACAAACTCCATCTGGTGAACTTTCGACCAATATTCCCGTTCCAGCGAATCTGTACCTTGGCGAGTCTCAACTCACCTCCATCGCACCTCAGGTGGATGTGGGTGCAAAATTTAGTTAAACACCTAACAGTGAGACCCACAGCCTTGCTTGGGGCCCACGAAGATGACAGTAGGACCCGCAGCCCTGTTTGGGACCCATGAAGATAACAGTAGGACCTGCAATCCTTTTTGGGGCCCACGAAGGTTATCTGGGGTCTGGCAAACATCCCTAGATGATTTCTCAAACCCCGGGTATTCCTAGGAATATCCCAAGAATATTCCTTGAATATTCCCAAACATATATATATATATATATATATATATATATATATATATATATATATATATATATATATATATATATATATATATATATATATATATATATATATATATATATATATATATATATATATATATATATATATATATATAGCCAAACCTGTAAAGAAACCAGATCCAAATCCATTATTCCATGCACTTTCCACTTTCTATTTTCTAGAGCTCTCTGAGCCTTCTGGTTTTCAGACTTATAAACTCTCTCTACCCTCTATCTATTTATAACAAGCACTCCTCGACCTGTCGAGAGTAGCTCTACCTTCTCCGTGATAGTGAATTCAAAGGTTGCGTCTTACCGCACGGAGACATAGGCTTCTGCCGAACTTCGTTACCATATCATGTGTCAACTCTCTTTGCTTCTCTCTACTATACAGTGTCTGTGTGCTTGCTCAGTGTACGAAAGCTCAACGTTCCACAGTGCCACACCTCGAAGATTCAATCCTTTAATCGACTGTTAGAGGAGGGTTACGTACGACATCCGAAATCCTCCCCCACAGTGACGAGGTGCTCTCTACTGCGCTAGTAGGACACAAATTGGAGCAAGCTTGAGCAATGCTCAAACTTCTCCTTGGTAATTGACTTCGTGAGAAACTATGAAGCATTCTCATCGGTGTGAACCTTCTCGACCTCGATCTCACTATCATCCAGCCAGTCCCTGATCCTGTGGTACCTGATGTCTATATGCTTTGTCCTTGCATAGAAGACTGGATTCTTTGCCAAACAAATCACACTCTAACTATCGCACTGTACCGTAACTGAACTCTGTCTCAGTCCCAATTCGCTAGCTAGGCCCTTCAGTAGTAGAGAGCCTCATCACTGACTGTAGCATAGACCTCCAGCAGACCGGTCCTCCTCCACACGTGAACCCGTATCCTGTGGTAGACCTTCTGTCAAGATCCGCTACATAGTCTGAATCAGAATATCCCATTATATTAAATACTCTCTTTTGCCTAGCAAACAAGATCTCTTTCTCTGCACTACCCTTCAAATACCTTAAGATCCACTTGACCGCTTGCCAATGGACCTTCCCTGGATTCGACATGAATCTGGACACGACGCCTACCGCCTGTGCTAGATTCGGTCTCGTGCAAACCATCGCATACATAAGATATCCTACCGCACTAGCGTATGGTGTCTTCTGTATCTCCTGGATCTCCTTCTCCGTAGTGCGACACTGCCTCTTGCTCAGAACAAAGTGTGAATCCAATGGAGTAGAGGTTGGCTTTGCATTCTTCATCTCAAACCTCTCATGAACCTTTCAGATATAGGTTACTTGAGACAACTAGAGCTTCCCGACCTTTCTGTCCCTCTTGATCTCCATGCCAAAATATTCCTCGCATTCCCGAGATCCTTCATCTTGAACTCCCTGCTCAACATCTTCTTGAGTTCGACTATCTTGCTTTTGTACAACATATGATGTGCATATTGTCGACATAGAGCATCAATGTCACAGCCTCTTTATCCTCAAAGGTGCGAGTATAGACGCAACAGTCATACATCCCCCTCGAGTAACCAATCTGTACCATAAACGAGTCGAAGATCTTGTACCACTACCTTGGTGACTGCTTGAGTTCGTAGATCGACTTCTTCAGTCTGCACACGTGGTTCTCCTTGACTTCTTCAACGAACTCATCTGACTGTGACATGTAGATCTCCTCATCGAGATCCCCATGAGGAAAAGCGATCTTCATGTCCATCTTCTCTAGTTCCATATCATGATTAGCAATCTGAGCCAGTAGCAGTCTAATAGAGGTATGCTTGACTATAGGAGAGAAGATCTCCTCATAGTCAATTCATTCCCGCTGAGCGAAACCCTTTGCAACCAAACATGCCTTGAACTTTGGGTCTTCATTCTGCATACCCTCCTTCTTCCTAAGAACCCACCTGGAACTTATGTTCTTCTTTTCCTTGGTTCTCGGAACTAACTCCCAAACGGAGTTCTTGTGGAGACTGCTCATCTTATCCTTCATCGCCTTCATCCAGCCTTATCCCTCGCTGCTCACTGCAGCCTCATCATAGCATGCTAGATCATCTTCACTGATGATGAAGGCTTAGCAAGCCTCATCATCCTAGCCGTATCTCTGAGGCAGTTTGATGGACCTTTTTGCCTTTCTCAAAGCCATGCCTGGAGGCTCCACCTGAGCCTGTATCAGATCCTCTACATGAGTCTCCACCGGTGTCTCCACCTGCTGCTTCTCATCCACATCACCCTCGGATGTGCCGAATGCTTTATCCATATATGTCAAGATAACTGGAACCTCTATAGCAGTCTTCTCTTCCTGACTGGATTTTGCCACATCGGTCTTTGCCTCTACCATAGGCATGGTAGACTCGTCAAAGATAATGTCTCTGCTGACGATCTTCTTTCGGTTCTTCGGATCCCATAACTTGAATCCCTTCACACCTCATTCAAAGCCCAGGAACATGCACTCCTGCAACTTTGGCTTCAACTTGTTTCTTTCATCACCCGGGATGAGAGCGAACGTCTTGTATCTGAACACCTTTATCTCGAAAAGATCCATGTATTATCCCGACCAAACCTCCTCAGCACACTTGAATTCTAGTAACTTCGAGGGAGATCGATTAACCAAATAGCACGCATGGTTAACCGACTCTGCCTAAAAGGACTCGAGCAGATTTGCATGCACTTCTCTTTCTCCATGAGAGTCCTGTTCATCCTTTCTGTAGCGCCATTATGCTGAGGGGTCTTCTTCATCATGAAGTACCTGACAATGCCCTCTTGCTGACAGAACTCGATAAACCTTCCATCATTGTATTCACCTCCGTTGTCGCTCCTCAAGTACTTGATCTTCCTTCCCGTTAGGTTTTCACCTCTGCCTTCTAAGTTTTGAACTTATCAAACACCTTGGACTTCTCGTGCATGAAGTAGACCCAAACCTTCCGGGAGTAATCATCAAGGAACATGACATAGTACCATGCTCCACTATATAAACGAGTAGGAGACAGTCCTCACACATCGAAGTAAATATAGTCAAGAGCACCCTTTGCCCTTTTCTCAATAGAAGCCAACTTGAACAAAACCTTGGACTGCTTTCCCATGATGCATGATCGACACAACTCTAATTTGCACTCGTCTATACCTTTCAGCAGCTTCCTTCTGTGTAGTTCATGCAGCCCCTTTTCGCTCATGTGGCCCAACCTCTTATGCCATAGGAAAGATAGATCTTGCTCTGAATCGATGTTTATGGAGACTGCTATTGTAGCTCGTGTGTCCTGAGCATGGATTTTCTGTATTAACATTAATAAAGATGACTTTGGTTATTGCTTTAATTAGAATACTACTTTGGTATATGTTATTACACATATAATAAAAGACCCTAGGGAACACAGTAGGCCACTGAGGCGCATAATAGATCCATGCTTGAGAGACCCAGTGGACTAGTTCTGTGTAGACCTAGAACTAGTTCACAGCTTTGGTGATGTCGGTCGCTTCACCGAGAATACGCTATTGGCAAGTAGAGGATGTGGTGAAGTCTCCACCACGGGAACGTGGGATTCTCATTCACCTAATCAAACACGATGATCGTGTTGAACAAGAACCAAGATGGTGCATAGTTCAGTGATTCAGACATTGGTGCATAAACCGTCTTACTACTATAGATAATCTGTCCTTAACCCTAAGGGACCATGGACACTGGGCCAACCAGTTGTATGGTGCTTTGATGTGCCAATGTGTACGGACCTTCCATAGTCCAATACCATGGTACGTCGGGTTACCCGGCTGGCGCTTGAGTGGCATGGAATCTCTACAGGTTATCCGACGTCCAGTGCTGGATGGGTGTATTTTGATGAGTCAATCTGTCTACACAATTAACCTAGGCCTGGTGGTTGTCAGTATAACTGACAATATTTCGGATGCTAGGCATAGCACCGGAAGGTGTGTGGTGTTATAGATGACAAGTCATCAAATCCTAGTCAGATGATTGATCGGGATCTGACGATGCTCCTCACCGCTCAAGTCGTATCATGGAACCAGTAATAAAAGGGACTAAGAATTATCAGAGTATAGTAGAGAACAGGGTTACGAGGGAGTAACATAAGTTTAGGATCACTAGAGTTTAACTCGCGTCGCACTCTGGGTGGCTATGCGGGTTAATCAGATTAGGACTGATTAACGGAACTTTCGGTGTGTCACCGGAACAGTTAATCAGGAATCCAGTTGGAGCTAGAGAACCTGAACGCTGAAGGTTCCACCCTGTCATTGTATATAGGAATTGTTCCCCGATCTGGTTGGATACGTTGGATGCGTAGTAGCGCGATGGAGCTCAAGCCCGGAGCCTAAGAACCTAATTCACATATGTTAAGGGCCATAGGGGTATTTTGGTAAATACTAAAATATGGCTCAGAACATATTGAATATAGATTTTAAAATGAGCAAAATAATTCCAGGAGCTCAAAGGCGCTAACAGAACTCGATTCTGAGTAGCATACCTCACTCAATCTCTCTTATAATGTTTCGCTTTTCATGAAGGGCGTTTTTGTCTAGGCTTCACGATAGACATGTGGAAACCCTAAAAACCTCCCCCCCCCTCATCGCAATCTCTAGGGGGCTGGCCCTAGCTTGTGTATGTGAGTTGGGGCCGATCCTATATAAGGTTTAGAGAGAAAGGAACCGGCCCTAAGGCTCTCCCCTTTCCTAAAACCCGAACCCCTCTCCTTCTCTCCCTCTTTGTGGTTTCGGCCAAGGAAGAAAGAGGAAGAAAAAAGAAGGAAGAAGGAAGAAGGAAGAAGAAGGAAGAAGATAGAAAGAGAAGGAGGAGATCTCGCGGCTCGCCGTTGTCTTCACAACGAATTCCTTCATCGGCTCGTAGTCCTTGCACTCAAAAATAGGACTTCGAGGATTCCTCCCTTCGCAAAGGACAAGGTGTTATCCGACAGCTTCCCTTGTGATTCACGTACGGTTCATCATCATTCCATTCTCTTCGGATCATAGATCCACAAGGTATGATGATTCTAAACACCTAACTAGATGCATGTATGTCTTCCGTAGATTGTAGTATGCCTCTAGTATGTCCGTACATATGCTAAGATCATAGATTTGCATATATATTGTTTTGTAGAATTAATTATAATGAAACATATACCATGAGATCTTTGGATCTATCTTTTGCTTCCACTGCGACTCTGATAATAGGATTTAATTCCAACAATTAGTATCAGAGCATGTTTCGGTGTATGTTTCAACATGAATTCGTAAAAACATCATGTGAATATATGATGACATATGTTTTCGTCAAGGTTCGGCATAAATCATGCATATGGATTGTGCCATGTATCGTCTCTTTGCAGGTGCCACACTGAATAATAATCTGTAATTGCATGCCTCCGGGGGTCGGACCCCGGATTTAATTTTTGCATTGATTATTATTGTGTTTGTGGATTTTAAGACTCTAGATGGGCGGGGGTGGAGGTTGACCACCCTCGGTTCCCTGTCCATGTTTTCTAGGATTGTTTCTTTTCTTTCTAGCGAAATTGTACACGAGCAAGCTCTTGCTCGGAGCGTGTTAATTTTTCGGTCACAGAAAGAAGGAGATGATGCTATATCCACGGTTCGGGCAAGCGATACCATGGAGTGCAAAGACCCGACGAAAGCGTGCATGTTGGCGATGATCGGGATCATCGTCGAGAGATCATGTAGAACGGAAGAACATGATATCTTGCCTGTGCTATTCAGGTTCAGGGGTTGGACCCTGGACTTGATTCAGTTTGAATATTTTTTCTGTTGTTCTCTTTACTTAGTGTTTAGAGAACCCCGATGATAATTTAATTATCTATCTTGCTTGTGAGTTAGTCTCTAGATCAGGCTTAGGGTTAGTACTTAGCTTATAGATTCATCGGTGTCTCTATATGGTTCTAACACGTGCGAATCCGGTGGCTAACTAAAAGGAAAGGTGATAACCGCCCTCGTGGTAGTTCAGGTAGCCAAGTACTGTGCGCCGAGATAGACGTAGTGTTAGATTTGTTTAAGATAACTAATGTCCCTATAAGAAGTATGAAACCCTAGTGGGATGTCCTTTCCCTACATGGTCCTAGCGACCAAGTTAGGTTAGGATTTCACTAAGTGATACCCGTTTCTAGTTGACGTTTGACGATAGTGTGAACTCATCACGATTTTGTAATGCCACCATTAGGTTGAGGTCCGGCAGAGGTTGTCGGATGTCCTTATTTGGCCAACATCGAAACCTATAATGAGATGAGATCTACTATGACATCAGGCATCAAATTATGAACGAGGTGTCATACTAGTGAGAGTCCTTTCCACGTTGACCTTAGGCTAAGCTCCAGATCTTAGAATTATGGGAAAACTAGTGAAGTATCGGGATCCTTGGAATCTATGTAATGTGATCCTTGTAAGAAAGGCAAAAGCTGAGTATTCAAGGTAGGGACTATGATATTTTCCAAGGATACTAATGCTTTGCAAGAAGGTTTGTAATCCTAGTAGGAGCACGATAGACCAGGGTCTAGGTCTAGGAGGTCGTGACCTTTCTAGATATGCATAAAACCTTATAAAAAAGGAATGTGTAAGAGGTTCCCTCTAAAGGAGAGCCCCTGGTATCCACAATCAACCGGCTAAGGGTTTGGGTGGGAGGTACGTAATTCGATATTTCCACCGGTGAGAGCTGTGTTTCCTTCCATGCTGGTTCGCCTAGTGGTTTCCTTCAGGACATGGAAGATATCGGTGGCAGTAGGTGACAATTTTTTTCTTACACTGCGGGAGCCTATGAACCCCCCTACCGACACCATCTAGATTTGTGGGAAGCATCCAAAAACTTGTGTGAGGCTGCCATTGCTGTGCATGGTAGGTCACATAAAGCTGGCCAAAAGGAGACTGGGAGGTCTTTCAGTTTGCCATGGGTAATTCTGATGAAGACTGGTTCATAAATATCCCGTTGGCAAATGCGGTTGCATGCTCTTACCGAGATGCTGTCTCCAATTCAAGGCCGATAGTCTCAGTACTCGAGCCCAAGTAATTTAGATTCCTATATGTCTCCACTTGAGGTGGTGAAGGCATAGCGGCTGGAATAAACATTATCTATTTTTAAATTCCATAGAATAGATTATAGTAGACCCTATTTTTTGCTTTAAACCATTGTTTATAGAAATTATAACCAAGCTCGACCCCTTGCCTCTATCCTTAATGATAACAAACTTACGGGACCAAACTACAAGGACTGAAAGCGTAACCTAATGCTCGTCCTAAGCATTGGCAAATACTCAATTGCCCTACGTACCCCTTAACCAGCCATACCGGGACCAAGTGCTACTGAGGCCCAATTGAAGGAATGGAAAGTCTGGCTAGATGGTGATGAGATATGCAAGTGCTACATAGTGGCATCCTTACAAACCGTTCTTCAGAAGCAAGTCAAAGATATGGCCTTTGCTTCAGACATGATGCTCTATTTAAAGGAAATGTTCAAGGGTCGTAGTCGGGTAACTCGTTACCTGACCATCAAGAAATTGGTGTCCACGAAGATGACATAGGGGACTTTAGTTCAGGATCATATACTGAAATTGTTTGGCTATGTGAATAAACTTGATTCCTTCGATGTCATCTTGGATGCAAAGATCCAAACTAATATTTTCCTTGCGTCTTTGTCAGGAATGTTTGAGGGCTTTGTAACCAACTTTAACCTTAACCGGTTGGAGATGACTAATGCAGAGCTCCTAGCGGCGCTCCAGGCGACAGAAGACGGGATAAAGGCAGGATCCCAATGCCTGAACGTAGAGCGGAAGTCTTCTCTGAAAGTCAAAGGAAAGTTTCAGAAAAGAAAGTTTAAGAAGCCCGTAAAGATAGGCCAGGTGCAGTTATAGGTTCCTAAGCAGGATGGTCCGGTGAAGCCCAAATGAAATTATTTCCGATGCGGCAAGAAGAGGCACTGAAAGGGTGACTGTTGCGCGGTTCCCAAGAAGGCTGAGACAGGTATATTTCAAATCCACATAGTGGAATCCCTTGTAGTATCTAGTTGTTCTTCAGTCTCATGGATTGTGGATTCCGGTTCCACTAACCATGCTTGCAATAATTTACAGGGGTTCTAGGAGACAAGAAAACTGAGTGATGGGGAGATCACCGTGAGCATGAAAACTGAGGTCGTGGCAGAGACTGAAGCAGTTGGAGATATCGTCTTGCAGTTTCTTGATGGAAGAAGTTTATTACTTAGAGACATACTTTATATACCGTCCTTGAGACGAAACTTAATTTCTATTTTCTTATTGAATAATGAAGATTTTTCAATTTTATTTGATGATTCTGATGTGTCAATTAAATTGAATGGTTCCTTTGTTTGTAAGGGAAAGACACAGAATGATCTCTATATAATTAACTACAATCATAAGCAGTATAACATAACTAAAACTTGTGTGGTTAATTTATCTAAAAAGAAAAATCTCTCAGGTAATTCAATACTCCTTTTGCATCTGAGGCTTGGACACATAGCCTCAGATATGATTCACAGGTTGGTTAAGGTAGGACTTTTAAGTCTAGATGTTTCAGAAAGCCTACCAACATGTGAGACTTGCCTGGAAAGCAAGATGACTAAAAGAACGTTCTAAGCCAAAGGTAGCAGATCTTATGAGGTATTGGAGTTGGTACATACTGATGTATATGGGCCCATAAGTGTCCGTGCCATAGGAGGCTTTGAGTATTTCATCACCTTCACGGATGATCATATCACTCGAGGTTTGGATACATATATTTAATACGGTGAAAGTCTAAATCCTTTGATAAGTTCAAGGAGTTTAGAACTGAAGCAGAAAAACAGACGGGTAAGAGTATCAAGTCTTTTCGATCGGATCGAGAAGACGAATACCTATCGGATAAATTTATTGGGTACCTGCGTGAGCATGGGATCGTATCCCAGTTGACTGCACCAGGGTCACCGCAACAAAACGGTGTATCTGAGAGGAAAAACCGAACTTTCTTAGATATGGTTCGGACTATGATGAGTTATGCAATATTGTCACCAAGTTTTTGGGGATATGCCCTAGAGACGGCAGCATATACCTTGAACTTTGTTCCATAAAGTTAGTACCTCTAACTCCTTGGGAGCTGTGGTTGAAGCGAAAGCCAAGCCTGTAGCACTTTAGGATTTGGGGTTGTCTAGCACTTGTGCGGAAGGACAAGCGAGATAAGATGGAGTCAAAGACTAAGGTATGTCTATTTGTTGGTATCCAAAAGGGACAAAGGGTGGTTTATTTTATGATCCTAAGGATAGAAAGGTTGTCATCTCGACGAACGCCGTATTCCTAGAGCAGGATTATTTAATAGACCATAAACCCACCAGTAAAGTAGTTCTTGAAGAATTGCTTGGTATTGATGGAAGTACGCAGATAGAAAATATAGTGAGAGTCGATACGACTAAGATAAAGGATACTGTAGAATCGACTCCTACGGAACCACCGCAGGCTCGTCACAGTGGGAGGACCACAAGAGCTCCTGATAGATATATTGGCGAAGCCTTCTTGGTAGATCTAGAGTTTCAGGAGGATGATTCTCTGAACTATGACGAAGCGATGGTATCCTCTGACCATGCAGCATGGCAGAAAGCCATGGAGGCAAAACTGACATTGATGTCCTAAAACTCAGTCTGGACACTTGTAACACCATCTCATAATATTAAACCTGTTGGGTGCAAGTGGATATACAAAAGAAAAAGAGGTCCGGATGGTACCGTTGAGACTTACAAAGCTAGACTAGTCGCTAAGGGTTATACCCAGCGAGAAGGGATCGACTATGACGAAACTTTTTTGCCAGTGGCTATGCTTAAGTCTATCTGGTTCCTCTTGTCCATTACAGCCCATTATGATTGGGAGATCTGGCAAATGGACGTCAAGACCGTATTCCTCAACGGGGATTTGGAAGAAGACATCTATATGTCTCAGCCACCAGGCATTGTCGCAAAAGGTCAGGAAAGTCTGGTGTGCAAGTTACAAAGGTCTATTTATGGACTGAAGCAAGCATCCAGAAGTTAGAACATACGTTTTGATCAGGCTATCCAGTCTTATGGATTTGAACAGAACATGGATGAACCATGTGTTTATAAGAGGAGCGATAATACTGCAGTAGTTTTTCTAGTACTTTACGTAGACGATATCCTGCTCATTGAAAACGATATTGGAATATTGTCTACAGTGAAGGTGTGGTTATCCTCTCAATTTAACATGAAAGACCTGGGTGCAGCGAGTTATGTTATGGGGATCAAGGTAACTCAAGATCGCCAGAACAAGACTCTCTCGCTGTCATAGTCAGCCTACATAGATACTATTTTGGCCAGATTGAGTATGCACAACTCCAAAAAGGGACTAGTTATATTCAGACATGAAATAAAATTGTCCAAGGATCAGGGTCCTAAGACTCCTGAGGAGAGGGGAGAGATGCAGAAAATACCTTATGCTTTGGCTGTAGGGAGTCTGATGTATGCTATGCAGTGCACGAGACCAGATTTATGCTATGTAGTAGGCATGATGGGTAGGTATCAGTCAAATCCTGGTCCAGGGCACTGGACTGCTGTGAAAAGTATACTCAAGTATCTTCGTAGGACGAGCGATTATGAGTTAGTTTACTTTTTACAGGAACTGATACCGATTAGATACACTGATTCTGACTTTGCAACAGATCCCGAATCCAGGAGATCGACGTTAGGGTTTGTGTTTTAATTGGGAGAAGGAGCTGTCAGTTGGAGGAGCGTGAAGCAGGGATGCATCATGGATTCGACAACAGAGGCTGAGTACGTTACGGCGTGCAAAGCAGCTAAGGAGGTAGTGTGGCTCAAGAAGTTCCTCACGGCCTTAGGATGTATACTGGAAGCTCAAGATCCTATTGTACTTTACTGCGACAATAGTGGACCAGTGGCACAATCCAAGGAGCCAAGATATCACGTGAAGAGTAAGCATATAGAGTGGAAATACTATATTATCCAGGACTTGTAGAAGCGATGAGAGGTTACAGTGACTCAGGTGGCGTCTGCAGATAATATGGCGGACCCTTTCACAAAGTTGTTACCGACCAAGGCTTTTGAGAAGCATGTAGATGCCATGGGAGTTAAAACTGTTATTCCCCGCTAGGCCTAGTGGAAGATTGTTGTAGCTCGTGTATCCTGAGTGTGGATTTTCTGTATTAACATTAATAAAGATAACTTTGGTTATTGCTTTAATTAGAATACTACTTTGGTATATGTTAATACACATATAATAAAGGACCATAGGGAACACAGTAGGCCACTGAGGTGCATGGTGCATCCATGCTTGGGAGACCCAGTGGACCAGATCTGTGTAGACCTAGAACCAGTTCATAGCTTTGGTGATGTCGGTCACTTCACCGAGAATAAGCTATTGGCAGGTAGAGGATGTGGTGAAGTCTCCACCACGGGAACGTAGGATTTTCATTCACCTGACCAAGCACGATGATCATGTTGAACAGGAACCAAGATGTTTCACAGTTCAGTGATTCAGACACTGGTGTATAGACCGTCTTACTATTATAGATACTATGTCCTTAACCCTGAGGGACCATGGACACTGGGCCAACCAGTTGTGTGGTGCTTTGATGTGCCAATGTGTGCGGACCTTCCATAGTCCAATACCACAGTACGTTGGGTTATTCGACTGGCGCTTGAGTGGCATGCAATCCCTACAGGTTATCCGATGTCCAGTGTTGGATGAGTGCGTTTTTATGAGTCAATCTGTCCACACAATTAACCTAGGCCTAGTAGTTGTCAGTATGACTGACAATGTTTCGGATGCTAGGCATAGCACCGAAAGGTGTGTGGTGTTATAGATGACAAGTCATCAAATCCTAGTCAGATGATCGATCGGGATCTGACGGTGCTCTCCACCGCCCGAGTCGTATCATGGCACCAGTAATAGGAGGGACTAAGGATTATCAGAGTATAGTAGAGAACAGGGTTACGAGGGAGTAACATAAGTTTAGGATCACTAGAGTTCAACTCGCATCGCACTCTGGGTGGCTACGCAGGTTAATCAGATTAGGGCTGATTAACGGAACTTTCGGTGTGTCACCGGAACAGTTAATCAGGGATCCGGTTAGAGCTAAAGATCCTGAATCCTGAAGGTTCCACCATGTCATTGTTCCCGGACCTGGTTGGATACGTTGGATGCGAAGTAGCGTGATAGAGCGCAAGCTTGGAGCCTAAGAACGTAATTCACACATGTTAGGAGCCATAGGGGTATTTTGGTAAATACTAAAATATGGCTCAGAATATATTGAATATGGATCTTAAAATGAGCAGAATAATTTCAGGAGCTTATAGGCACTAACGAAACTCGATTCCGAGTAGCACACCTTACTCAATCTCTCTTACAGTGTTTCGCTTTTCATGAAGGGCATTTTTGTCCAGGCTTCACGATAGATATGTGGAAACCCTAAAAACTACCCCCCCTCATCCCAATCTCTAAGGGGCCGGCCCTAGCTTGTGTATGTGAGTTGGGGCCGGCCCTATATAACGATTAAGGAGAGAGGGGCCGGCCCTAAGGCTTTCCCCTCTCCAAAAACCCGAACCCCTCTCCCTCTCTCCCTCTTTGTGGTTTCGGCCAAGGAAGAAAGAGGAAGAAGAGAGAAGAAAGAAGGAGGAAGGAAGGAAAAGGAAGAAGAGAGAAAGAGAATGAGGAAATCTTGTGGCTCGTCATCGTCTTCGCAACGAATTCCTTCGTCGGCTTGTAGTCCTTGCACTCAGAGATTGGACTTCGAGGATTCTTCCCTTCGCAAAGGACAAAGTGCCATTCGACAGCTTCCCTTGCGATTAACGTGCGGTTCATCATCGTTCCGTTCTCTTCGGATCATAGATCCACAAGGTATGATGAGTCTAAACACCTAACTAGATGCATGCATATCTTTCGTAGATCGTAGTATGCCTCTAGGGTGTCCGCACATATGCTAAGATCATAGATTTGTATGTAGATTGTTTTTGTAGAATTAATTGTAATAAAACATACACAATGAGATCTTCGAATCTATCTTTTGCTTCCGCTGCGACTCTGATAATAGAATTTAATTCCAACAACTGCCGCTCTACCCAAGACTGTACTCCTAGATAGTCTATATAGATTGTTCGCCTGCCTCTCTTCTCTCATCACCACCAGTGATCCCTTAATAACCTTGATCTTCCCATCTCTCGATGAGTAGGTGTACCCGTTTGCATCCAAGGTTCTCAAGGAAATAAGCTTCTTCTTGAGAACTGGAATGTGCCTCACGCTCTCGAGCGAACAAATCGTACCGTCATTCATCTTCACTCTAACTATTCACATGCCTACCATCTTGCAGGAGGCATCGTTCCCCATAAGAACTTCATCACAATTTTTCTCCTTATATGTATCGAACCAATCCCTGTTTGCACACATATAGAACGTACGACCACTATCAAGGATCCACTGAGATAAGAATGCACCTGAAGATACAGAGAGTAACTCACCATTACCGTTCTGCTAAACGATACCCACTATGTCGGAGTTCTCCGTCTTATTTCCCTTCTCCTTCGTTTCGTCTTGCAACTCGAAGCAATGTCTCTTAATGTGATCTTTCTTTCCACAGTGAAAGTACTTTAGATTCTTCGATTGTCCCTTGGACATCGAACAGTTCTTATTCCGGCTTTGGCTTTTGGTACGCCTGTCCTTCGATTGGCCTTAGTATTTATGAGAGCTCTCCATAATGAGACTCACACCCTTCGCATCTTTTTCTGTATTCTTGCACATATTTGCGTGGGAGATGATCGCCTTGAGAACCTCCTCAAATTTGAGAGTCTCCTTGCCGAACATCAGGGTGGTCCTGAAGTGCTTGTAGGACGGTGGAAAAGACCGTAGCAAGAGCAGTGCCTTATCATCTTCCTCATACTTTACCTCCACCCGCAGAAGATCTGAAATACACCGGTTAAATCGGTTCAGGTGCTCCATCAGATCCTCGTCTTCATCCATACGCAAATTGTATAGTTCATCCTTCAAGAACAATCTGTTCGAGAGGGATTTTCCCATGTACAGCGACTGCAACTTATCTCAAGTGCCTTTAGCCGATGTTTCCTCCATGAAACTGTACATGACTTCATCCGATAGATGAGACTCTATGAAACTCATCACCTTCTGATCGGCTTGCGCCTATGCTTCAGTCGTCGTCTCCTTCGGTGCATGCAAGCTCTTTGCCCATGATGCACATCAGGAGATCTTGTTGTATCAAGATATTCCTCATCTTCCTCTGCCATAGCGTGAAATTGGTCTTCCCATCGAACGATTTAAGATCAATCTTCATGCTACCCATGGTGGTCTTCTCTTCGGCCATCTCTGATAGATCAGATGCAAAACCCTCCAGAATCAGAGCTCTGATACCAATTGTTGATGCGGAATACCTCAAACGAGGTCTCGATCCGCCGCCTTACGCTCGCGGAAGCAATCTAGGGTTTTCGGATCTCTGACGATGATTGAATCCACCAAGAATGATGCAATAATCACAGAGAGAATAGAGCAAAGAAACAATCCACACGACACAAAGAGATTTGTTCACGCAGTTCGGAAATCCCTACCTCTACGGGTGTCAGTCACCGCCTTTGGAGCAATGAAATTAGAACTTGAAGATTACAACCCCTTTCTTCTTCATCACTCCACCGGATCTCAAGGAGATCAATCTCCTCGCAAAATCCACGATCTTCTTCATCTCTCAAACACAAGTAAGAAGCCCGAAGAAAGACCCAAAAACGAGCAGTCAAATACAATAACAACCTTTTACAAAAACTAGGGTTAAAACCATATTTAAGTCACCCACAAACCGTGCGTCCGTGAGTCCAATCAGTGCACGGATAGTGCCTAGCGCCCAGTGGGTGCCCCAGGGTTCCGCCAAGGTCGCCAATTTCTGTAGCCCCGAGAAAATGCCAAAAATCTGGATCCCATACTGACCCCAGGGCGCCAACCCGAGGAGGTGGCGTCCGTCAGTCACCGGACGCCACACACCTGGGGCCTAGGGCGCCAGACCTCTTCTGGGCACACCCAGAGCCGCCGCTTCGAGCCTCCTTTTCGCATTCCATCTTCACCGAAACTGAACCAATTAAACTCTGACACATAGCACCCATGGGCTACTCGGCCAGGCCAAATCTTGTGAGGTTACGAGGGTGTGGTCGGCCGTTCGTTCCACTCGCATAAGTCTGCTGGTCGGGCCGATATTTCGTTTCGATATGGATTTCGATCGATTGGTCGATCAAATAGCTTAACACATGCACTTTCCTTGCTATGGCCAAACGGTTAATACCGATCGGTTGGTTCCTCCACTTCACTTATGTCGATCGGTTAATACCACCCCCGATCGTGAGCCTTTGAAACTGACCGATCGATTGGTACCTTTATCTGAGCCCACCCGATTCGACAAGCCTTCAATCCTTGATTGACATATCGGCTGCACTTCAGTTTTGCTCACATGAAGAAATACCGAAGGTCCCATCCCCTTGACGACGGGAGTTGATGGGCAATGATATTCTTAAGTCTTAACCCTCTTTTTCCATGGCAGATGATGCATGGCTTTTGTGTGAATGCAAATCTTTATCGTTGACGTCACTTCAAGCACTTGATAAACCGGTTGACACCCTGTGAGAGCACTCGTGTGAACCGATCGGTTCGTTCTTCACTTGTGAGTTGTGACCGCACAATTTGGCCAACCGGTTATTCTTTCATTTGAGTCCATTTGATTTGGTCAACAGGCTGAATTGCACCCGTGCACCTTTGTATCCATTTGCAATCAGTGAACCACACCTAGTATGTTGTTGTTCAAGTCGTGAATCGCACCCAACTCATACTAGCTCGTGTGCGATCGGTTAATCACACCCAGGACGGGTCGAGGATCATACCGAAAGTCGATCGTTTTTTCTCACCAAAAACAGGTTATGAATCACACTAAAGGTCGGTCGCCAATACTCTCTGGCCTCCATGTGCACAAATTTGATTGGCCAGCCCTTGAAGATATTTTGGTACACACACTACCCCCAGCTAGTCGGTCGGTAGCTTCTTCAATGCATTTCGATCGGCCAGGACTAAATTGTGTCTTGCATTACGGAAGGCCTGCCTTCACAATTTTATTTTATAGTTTTCCAATTGTCTGAGTTGACCGATCGACCTTTACCACTTACTATCTTTTCTTGAATTTCTCCATCTGCAGTTCTAAGAACTTGACCATTTTTCTCTTGCACGTGCAACACTTTAATCGACCAGTCGCAGTTGCTATTGAATTTTGTGAGCCGATCACTCATTAGTGCATTTTCACCTTTCGAGCGTTTTTAGCGACTGGTCAAATTCCTTGCTGAGTCTTTCAATTGGTCGGTCTTCAGTGAGTGTTTCACCTTCTAGACACTTTTCTCCAGCTGATCATACTTCTTGTTGAGTCTATCGACTTGCCAGTCTTTTCTGTTGTTAGGTTTTTACTCTTACTAAGGGGTAGAACTCATTTTAGAGTGTTATATACCCAGTCGGCTTTGAAAACTCACCCCAGCTCCACAAGTAGGGCAAGTGGCTCTCGGAAGAGACTTTTGCTTGACCCAACTCGTAGGGGGTCAAATGCTCCCGGAGGAGGCTAGCTTTTGGTTTGACACAACTCATTTGGGGGGGGGGGGGGGGGGGGGGTAAAGTGCTCCTGGAGGAGACTTGTGTTTCACCTTTTGCGCATCTTCACCAATTGGTCGTACTCTTTATCGAGTCTTTAGACCATTCAATCTTTACTGCAAATTGGTCTTAAGTGTTTCACCTTTCGCGTATCTTCACTGGCCGGTCATACTACTTGTCGAGTCTTTCGACCAGTCAGTATTTATTGCAGATCGGTCTTCACAAAATAAAGAGTGCTTCACCCTAGGCATTTTCACCGACCGGTTGTACTCCTTATCAAGTCTTTCAACCGGTTGATCTTTACCACCCCTTGGTCTTTGCTCCCGCCAAGCGATAGAACCAACTTTAGGGTGTTATATATCGCCCAGACTTTTCACCTATCGGTCATACTCCTTCTTGAGTTTGTTGACCAGTTGGCGTTTAAGATTTACCCCTACTCAAAGAGAGGAGAAAGTATCGACCGATCATACTCAACATTGAGTCTTTTGATCGGTCGATCTTTCGCCCGACCGAATTTTTAACTTCAACCGGTCAGGTTTTCTCGAGGGAGGTTTTTATCTTGATCCAACTCGTGGGGGGTCAAGAGCTCCAATAGGAGGCTTTTAGCTTGAGGATGTACGATTCCGCTTGGGATCGGTCTTTCCGATCCTTTACTACCCTTAGTCCACTCATATTGTTAGGGGTCTTGTTCAAACGAGGTCTTGGACAATGAATTTTTGCATATTATTTATTGATAAAATGAGAATATGAAACATTCCTTTAAAATCTTCTAGCCATATATTCATAAGTCCGGGAGGCTACAAGCAGAATATAGTGATCAGTTGGCGGAGGGAGTGCCTTCTTGCGCCTCATCAACAGGCTCGTGGGTCATGCATCGAAGATGGTCAATGAACTGACTAAGGTAGCCTGCTTCAATAAGGTCCTCGATGTGATTTTGCAATGTCCAACACTACTGCATGGCATGTCCGTACTCTCTGTGATTATCGCAGTAACGAGACAGGTCTTACGCCCCCTCTCTACTGGACGTATCAGTGGTGCCCTACGAAAGTACGGCTCTTCCATGATGATCTCGAAAATTTTGTCAATTAGCATATTCAGTACCTTGAAGTCTCGATTCGATGGAGTGTACGGTGCTCTGCCACGATCACCCCGTTTTTGGCGCTTTGTGTTGTGCTGCATCGACTCACCCGACTATTTTTTCACATTCCTTATAGCTGTTGGTCGATTGAAGGAGGGCTGTTGGTCACTAGCATCTTTAGTCTTATGCTTTCGTTCGGCATCTTCAATCTTGCTATACTTCTCCATACTTCGAAATAGTTCATCGATCGTTGCGAGCGATCGCTTGATGAGTGATGCGCTGACCTGTGACGACCAAGATCCAATAGTCAAGAGCCAAGACTCCTAAGACTGTGATGCCAAAATGGATAAGGTGAGGTGAGGTGAGTTGAGGTGTCTAATGTCATCGAGTTAGTCCCAAATCGCCTGGAGAGAAGGAGATCCTGAGCTACTTATATAATTTTTCCTCCAAAACATAGAAGACACATTTTAAAACCATATGCCGCTACGGATTTCATAAGAACTCCGTAATTAAGCGTGCTTTGTTGAGAGTACTAACTAGGATAAGTGACCACCCTAGGAAGTCCTTGTACGGGTACGGGCAAAATGAACAATATCTTATGTGTTTGGGGCGGATATTACAAAATGGTATCAGAGTCGGTTCTTCTCGCAAAGGAGGGGTCTAACCGTACACGTGGACGTGTAGTCCTTAAGGGAGGTGGATTATGATGACCAAGATCCAATGACCAAGAGTCAAGACTCCTGAGGCTGTGATGCCAACAAGGATGAGGTGAGGTGAGGTGCCCAAGGCCACTGAGTTAGTCCTACAGTGCCTGGAGAGAAAGAGATCTTGAGCTACTGATATAATTTTTTCTCCCAAACATAAAAGACGCGTTTTAGTAAGAATTTCGTAGTCAAGTATGCTCAGGCAAGAGTAGTACTAGGATAGGTGACCTCCCTGGAAAATCCTCGTGTGGGCACAGGCAAAGTGGACAATATCTTGTGTGTTTGGGGCGGATGTTACAAAACCGATTGGTTAGACTGGACCGAATTCTTGAAAGGCGTTACCACCAAGTGACCTTATCCATCAGTGTCTGCCAAGCTTATAGGTATTCAGTCCTGAACTGGTAATAGAATTGCTTCAACGACTCCTTATGGGTAATGCTCATCCCGAATAGTGATTCCAGGGTCTTCAGCTCTCGCCGGTTGCAACGATATGCCAATGAATCGCTTGCTCAACTCCCTGAAAGAGAAAATAGACGAATGTCTAAGCTTATGGACCACTCGAGTGGTATTCCTGACAAGCTGTTAGCGAATGTACGGCAAAGGATATGTTCTTCTTCACGGGGGACAAGGGTGTCCCTAAATGCAAGCATGTGATCAACGGGGTCCTTAGTCCCCTCAAACTTTAGTAGGTGGGGTGGATTCTAGCCTCTTGGGTAGGGCATCCTAAGAAGCTCCAAGTGTATTGGCGACTGGTCGGCCCCCCTGATTGCGACCTCCTCCAAGCAATCTAGGACTCGAGCCCCTAAGCAATCTTGTACTCGCTCGGCACGACCCCCTAGACGGTCTTGAACTGACCAATTGAGCCGATCTTGCATAATCCCTACGTAGGTATCCCATATTGATCGCAAGCTGGCGAGTGGTGAGTAACAATTCATGCGGGGTCAGTGCTGACGGTCTCCACCATGTGCTCAGACTCGAGATTCAATTGAGCCGGTTCCCAATTGATGAAAATGCGAAATAACGGGTTGACCTCCGTAGGACCCCAACCAAGTCTAAACACTCGACTGGTCGGAAGTTTCTTGACGGTTCTTGTTCTGTCCAGTCGTTACTAAAATGTGGGTTGGCTGGGTTGAGTCTGCTTGGTGTTGACCCCCTGCTCGCCTTGGCGGGTTGGTTGTCGGTAGTTTCTCGACCATTCTGTTTTGCTGAACATGCGGTGCCTGGTGCATGGGGCCATTGGTAACTGGGTCGCCTTGGGCCTCAGCGGGTGCAGCTTGGATGATGTTATGAAGCTCATCATGGTCGCATTGAATTATTTATAATTGAGCCATGAATACTTGTTGTGAAGAAATCATTATCGTGAGAAAAGCCTCGGATAGGCCCCTGCTATTACTACTGCAGCTTGAACCACTTCATTGGTCATGAGTCCTAGGTTGTTCACATGTGGATTCGGAGGTTCAACGTTAGTAGCTACGTTGACGGGGTAACTAATGTCATTAGCAGGCGAGTTCATCCCCAATTTTATTTTTTTTTCCTAAAATTGAGTTTATCCCCAATTAATCTCAGCCATTTGATTAATCTTAATCTGGGCCGCCCAGTATATATCAACGATCATGATTACCTTATCTTTATGTGTGGGGGTGTAAGTCAAATTAGACTAAAGGGTATTTTGGGTATTTTTTTAAAAATCCTTCTCAGTGAGTGAGTGAGTGAGAGAGAGAGAGAGAGAGAGAGAGAGAGAGAGAGAGAGAGAGAGAGAGAGGGGGGGGGGGGGGGGGGGGGGGGGGGGCGGGGGGGCGGGTTCGGCTTTGACCCCTACCAATAGACGACTTTCTTGTCACTATCTCTTGTTGCTCGTCTCTCATTTGATCATTCCCACAGGTTTCTTGTGCGACAAATCCTTGGTAGAATCTTGACGCAGGTATGCTTGCATCTAACAAGAACACGCGATCTAGTGTTATTTGTTATTGATTCATCCCCGTCTCATTGGACTATTTATTGTTGAATAGTGGAAAATCTCTCACGCCTCCTTACTATTTGTTATTTGACTTTAGTAAATCAATTAAGTATATCACTTGTTTTTTGGTTTTTATTTTTTTAGAGTTATTTTAATCATACTATACGCCTTATTTTGTGCTAGTAAATGCCCGTGCCTATCGGCACGACAACGTACGACATCAACTATGACAACACTCATGTGCCTCCTTTGACGGGCATGGCCACCTTCCTGTCTACAAAGGCAATGCCACCACTCACACTGCATCTGGCCGCTACCCCCGGACCTTGAAGGTGGGTCGTCGTCGAATTTTACTATACCACCCCCATCGAATGTGCTTTGGTTATGACTATGTCACCAAGGTCGAAACAGTGTCCCGTTCTATTCTTATGATCTACCCATCTCATACCAGGCCGCTGTCAGTCAACACGTACCTATTGGCACGCCAGCTGTCGTCTTTGACACAGCCTATGACAGACTAACACTTGAAGATCAAATCCATGGTGATACTTCTGGAATTTTTTATGATGTCCCTATTTTTGGACACACACACACGGGGAGAGAGAGAGAGAGAGAGAGAGAGAGAGAGAGAGAGAGAGAGAGAGAGAGAGTTGGGGGGGGACAAAATGCACAATCAAGCTATTGCCAAGCTTGTCCCTAATTTTTTGCATAAAACCCCTCACATGTAGTTTTTTACAATCCAATCATCGCATCGTATGTTTAATTTCTTTCGCCCCACAATCATATCCTTCCATCTTAACTCCATTTAGACTCAAACGTTTGTTATCCCCCCTCTAGGTGAATCGCACTCACCCTAGCCCTCCTTTAAATCTCAGCCACCACTTATCCCCTCAAACAAAAACATGACCGCTATTTGTCCAACCATCCTCCCTAGTTTATTATATAGATCACAATTCCCTACATACATTAATTTTAATGGTCATAAGTCTTTAAACTAAAAAAAATTATCTTTAAATCAAAACCTTATTGGAAGTTAGTTGCCAACCTTTTAAGTTTTAATAGCACCTATATATACTAGAAGTCAGAATGGACCTGTCTACAAAGTACTCCATTGATCTCACTAGCATTTTTTTTTTTTTGAAAAATCCCTAACTCTCAATGAAGAGAGAGAGAGGAGAGAGAGAGAGAGAGAGAGAGAGAGAGAGAGAGAGAGAGAGAGAGAGAGAGAGAGAGAGAGAGAGAGAGAGAGAGAGAGAGAGAGAGAGAGAGAGAGAGAGAGAGAGAGAGAGAGAGAGAGAGAGAGAGAGAGAGAGAGAGAGAGAGAACAATCAGGTGCGTCGCCCAAAGGTGGATCAATGACTTGATCGAGTCGGTCACCCCGCTCAATTGGGAGGAATTTGTTATGGAAGACTCATGTTTCTCGATCTCCAGCCATAGACCCTAGTAAACTAATGGCTACTGCGGCAATGTCCCAATCTCCCCTGAACGTCAATTTAATACGGCTCCTTCTCCAAGGAACCCCAACGAAGTCAGCGAGACGAGATGTGATCTGACTCAAATCTTCGATCAGAAGAACTTCAAAATTTCCCTCGAGAATTCGCACCGAATCAATAGGTGGTCAGAGGTCTAATCCGCCAGGCCACAGAGTGGGCAAGTGGTGTCCATGATCGCTGGGTAGTTCAACTTCAGTAGGTTAACGTTTGTGAGAATCTTGTCTTTCGTGGCTAGTCTCATTAAAAGCTTTGTCTTCAACGGACATTTGATCTTCCAGATCTGCTTTGTTAGAAGGCAAATCACTCCTTCAAAGTTAATGAATTGATAGAATTGAACTAACAAAGAATTGTATGTTAGAAGTCCATCGGCATCCTGCAATGTTCGGTTCCTCCGTGAGAGAGAAGGGCTGGAGGAGGGATCTAGCAATTATCTCAGTTGGGGGATTGTCTCTGTTGGGAAGGGACAATTACGTATGAGAAACAAGCTTTCCTAATGTTTTTTGGGATATTTTTGAATTATATACACACCCAAATTTAGGGGTGGTTTTGTCTTTAGTCCAACATTTTTCAAAAAAAAATTGTTAACCCCCATTCCGTCTCCGAGCCATCTGGTAGGGGGTGGGACTTGGGCAGGTCTGAGCCCCCCCAACCTGAACCTGACCCAAACAATGGACAAGCATGGACAAAGCTGGTAAAAAACTTGGACGAGTTTGGACAAAAAAAAAATCAACCCGATTTCAATTTGGACAGGTATGGGCTACGATCTTACCCAACTCGTGGAACCCAAGTACAGCGACATACTTGCATCTGGGCCTGGGCCTGGGTGTAGGCACTAGGCAAGCAAGGAGCTTGCCTAGGATCCCCCAATTTCAAAACATCATCTAGAACTTAAAGATGATTTTGTTGAAGACACAAATGTATTACTAACAAAGATTATGCATAACTTGAGTTATTAATGTTTGAACATAGAATTCAACAAAGATTAAACATAGATCTAACTTAGTATGCTTCAATTCATTTTCAATCAAATGATCTTGACCTCTTGATTTTGTTATTTTTTTTCATCCACATATGTTTCACAAGCATTTCTAATTGGGTAACCCGACCAACCCGATCATTTTTTCTGCAATTTGGGCAACCCGAGCAACCCGAACGGGCCGGCAAGCACGGGTTGGGGCTTCCACGTATGGGTAAAACAGGTTAAGGTGCGTGTAGGTCGGGTTGGACAATGGCAGACCCCTTTTAATATAACCCGCCCAAGTTCCACCCCCTACCGTCTTGTGGGCATTAGGCAGACTGAGCTAGCTTTAATGAGCTAGATACTTCAATCGATCTTGAAAGGTTATTTCTCATCCCCAATTCGTTTTTTCTCCAAAATGAATTATTTTTCAATTAATCCATGAGAAAAATCAATCTTGAAAGGTTTTCTTCTAATCCCCAATTGTTTTTTTTCTCCAAAATTGAGCATTGTTGATGCCGTCACAAAAGAGGACAATTCGATCTTGAAAGGTTGTCTTCTTATCTCCAATTCATTTTTTTCTCCTAAAACTGAATTCATCCCCAATTAATTTATGAAAAAAATCGATCTTGAAAGGTTCGATTCTAATCCCCAATTCAATTTTTTCCCAAAAAAATGAATTCTTTCCCAATTAAGTCATTGTTGATGCCATCGTGGAGGAGAAAAATCGATCTTGCAAAGTTTGCTTCTCATCCCCAATTAGTTTTTTTTTTTAAAATTAACTTCATCCATAATTAATCCATGAGAAAAATCGATCTTGAAAAGTTTTCTTCTCATCGCCAATTCATTATTTTCCCCCCAAAATTAAGCTCTTCCTCAATTAATCCATCGTTGATGCCGTCGCGGAGGAAAAAAATCGATCTTGAAAGGTTTACCTTTTTTCATCCCTACTTCGTTTTTTCCCAAAAAATTGATCGAGTTCATCCCCAATTAAACATTGAGAAAAACCGATATTGAAAGGTTTGTTTTTCATCCCCAATCTGTTTTTGTCCCCCTAAAATTGAGTTTATCCTCAGTTAATCGTAGTCGTTTGATTAATCTTAATCTGGGTCATCCAGTATTGATCATCGATCAGGATTACCCTATCTTTATGGATATTTTGGGTATGATAAGCCAGTACTTTCATGTTTTATTAGATGTTCATTAAATCAGATTAAATCAATTGTAATGTACATAAATTGGAAAAAAAAAAAAAAGAAAAGAAATTCAAACTAACAAGGATATGAAGCCTGTAACTGAGGAGATATACAAGGAGCGTTCCACCAGACACTGGAATGCAACCTCAAGATCTTCCTTCACCTGCTCTCTCGTCCTCGTCCCGCACTCCACCTGAAGCACCAGGCACAACTTCGACACCACCCCGACCTCCAACATGTCCTTGAGGACCGCCGGCGTCCCCGAGAGCCTCGATATCGAATGCAGTATGCTCACCGCCCTCTCGCTCGCCACCTGCGAGACCCAAAGTATCTTCTTCGACACCATGGCGACCCCCGCCGCGTGCCCGACCATCTCCGCCCTCCCTTCCGCGCACTCGCACAGCTGATCCAGCACCTCCAGCATCATCTCGGTCGGCCGCTTCTCCGGCTCCTCCAGCAGGAGCTCGATCAGGACCGGCACCGCCCCGGCTTCGACGGCCTTCGCCCGATTCCTCCCCCTCGGGCAAATCCCAGCGAGGACTCGCAGTGCCGCCCTCATCGCCTGGTACGAGATCCGATCCCGTAGCACCTTCACCATCTCCTCGAAGAGCTCTGCTCGCAGACCGATCCATCGGACGGGAGCCACCACCGCGAGCAGCGACTTCAGGAGTAGCGTGGCGTAAGCTCGGGACTGATAGCTGGAATGACGGAGAATGGACGTCAAGGACTCGATGAAGCCCATCTCCATGAGGTGGAGGCGACCTTGCTCCGTGATTTGAAGGGAGTAGAGAATGCTGAGAGCTTCATCAGTTGCACCTGTAGACTCCACACCCTCATAGCTTTCCTCTTCTTCTTCTTTACTTGAGTTTGAGATGGTCTTGTTTATGATTGATGCCAAGAAATCCACTGCACCGGAGGCCTCGACGCACCGCTTGTTCCTGTCGCTCTCGGAGACGATGGATTTGAGCTTTCGGAGGGAATCCATCAGATACCTCGGCGACTTGGCTTCTTCGAGGAGCTTGGCGATCTGGGATTTGTCGACCGGGGGTCGAGGGGTCGGAAACCGCTCGACGCCGTACGTCGCGTGGGCCGCGCACCATGACTGGATTAGGCGGCGAAGAGTGTGGTTGGGGATGAGATCGCAGTCCGGCAACGGCTGCTTGGTGACCGGGCAGGTGTTGTGCTTCCCGGAAATATACCACTGCTCGATGCTCCCGCGATCGTATGTGATCCCGGTGGTGAGGGGTGACCGGATCTCTCATAATCTGAAGGGGATATGGGGCAGAGGAAGTAAGGCGGGGATTATTATATTAATGTTAAAGATGGGGGGCATGATGGACATGGGGTAGGGTCAAGCGACCAGAAGGATCAGAGGTGGTAGTGATGGATCCCACATTGCGGAATAGGGACGAGAGTCCCATCCGCAGTGCGAACCTCCTGGGGTGGTAACCGATGAGAGAGAGAGAGAGAGAGAGAGAGAGAGAGAGAGAGAGGTGAAGGATATTGGCTTGTGTTGGACGAGTGCTCATGGCTTGGGCTTTTATAGAGAGAAGAAGAAGAGAAGATAAGAGAGGAGAGGAGATATACATGGGAAGAAGTCCAAACGGGGGTCTTTTTGGGAAGATTGTTAATACATGTGGCAATCATGATTGGACCAAACTCAAATACCATGAAGTAAACCACCTAAAGTGGTAACTGTGGGCCCCACATGACAGCCCACGGAGTAGTAGGCCCTACAAGTTTTAAGGGGGGGTATGGTCCAATGATTGATTGCCATATTAGCATGTTGGAGCCCGTAGTCCAACATCCGTTCGAGCTAAGTATTTTTTTTTTTTGGGTTATTTTGACTTTGCTCCCCAAATTTTGCCTTGAATTAGACTTTAACCCCCACATTTTCAATAATTAGACTTTACCCCCAAAACTAACTGTTTCGTCAGCTCACCCTCTAAGAGAAAGGGGGTGAGCTGACGGAAAAGAAATAAAGTTTTAAGGGGTGAGCTGACCGAACAGTTAGTTTTGGGGGGTAAAGTCTAACTAATGAAAAGATGGGGGGTAAAGTCTAATTCAAGACAAAAATTGGGGGGCAAAATCAAAATAACCCTTTTTTTTTCTACTTCTTGTGGGTAGATATAAATAAGGTCAGACCTTGGACAGCTTCGCCCATTGCGGCTGGTGGGTGGTCTGCCTATTGGGCTTTGACTTTTTTCTATTGTGCACCGCGAGTGCCCAACCCAATGGGAGGAAGAGGTGAGCCCTGATGCGGCTGCATACGACTTTGACCTTTCAACGGAATAGATATTCTACCCACCGTTTTTTTTTTTTTAAGGTCACGTAGGGATGGCGACGGTGCGGTACCGGTTCGGATTTATACAAAACCAAAACCACACTCCAACACTGATTCGATATACCAAAACCGTACCGCATTGCGACATAGGGTGTATAATTATGTAAAGTCAAAACCGCAACATGCGATGGATTTGGTGTGGTGCATCACGGTTTATCATTATAATGGCCTAAACATGATTTTAGACTGCACCACTGCCATCTCGAATGCCACGGGACCCTCTAAGGTTATAACCTGAGAGGAGCAAAATAGGTTAAAGCTGAAATTGAATCATAATCGTCCGTTACACCTATCCCGACAGGTGAATCGTACTCAGCCTCAAATGGCGGGTAAAAGAACGGCTGCGGGTTCAACCTATCTTGATCCTCTGATATTATAACCTTAGAGGATCCATCTCCTTTTTTTTTATAGGGTGGGGCTATATATAGCCCACAAAAATACCAATGGCAGCCCTCGTCTAAAGGCAGCACACCATTTTCCCAATGGGCAGCCCCCGTCTAAGAACACCCCCCCCCCCCCCCCCCTTTTATTTTTTTTTCCTCCATCATCCCCTTGCCGCCAGTCGTGCGTTGCCGCCGCGACCACGTACCAAATCCGAGTGCCCCTTCTATGCATTCTACTGAGGTGGCCGAATGCACAGTAGGAGCATTTGGCTTGGTATGGCTGAATGCTACGATTTCAGGGAAGACAAGGGGGGAAAGAGGAGAAGGAAGAAGGGAAATTAATAAAAGGAGGAAGAAGAGGAAGACAAAGGAGGAGGAGGAGGATGAGGGAGGAGGAAAGAGGAGGAGGAAGAAGAAGGGGGTCGAGGAGGAGTACGTGGTGGTGGTGGGTTGCTGACGGCGAATCATGATCCAAGAGCCAATAGCCAGCCAAGACTCTTGAGGTGAGGGAAGCAAAATGGATAAGGTGAGGTGACGTGTGGTAATCAAGGTGAGGTGAGGTGTCCAAGGCCACAAATTAGGCCCACGTCTCTTGAAGAGAAAGATATTACGGGCTATATATATATATATATATATATATATATATATATATATATATATATATATATATATATATATATATATAATTTGTCAACCTAAACAGATATTTCATGTTTTAAAATCGTGAGTTGATGTATATCCCATAAGAACTCCATAGTTAAGTGTACGCGGGCAAGATCAATACTTATGATGGGTGACCTACTGGAAAGTCCTTGTGCAACAGTGCAAGCACGGACAAAGCTGACAATATCATGCATGTATGTGTAGGGATGGATGTTACATGGACTGTATCAAATGGATTGTTAATTTATTGTGTCGGCATCCTTGGCAGGGAAGCTTGTCTGGTGGGTGGGTGTCTCAGAATGAACAATACTTAGCTCCAATTAACCGCGGTTGAAGCAGGAGGCCTCAACTACTATTGTGCAATATCGGGATAGGATAATTTTCAACTTCTAGTTAATTAATGAAGAAAAATAAAAATTTCTAACTATTTCTTTATTCATGAGGGATCCTATTTTTTTTTGGTCATCAGTGGTGCCCCGAAACCTTTCGAGCAATGGACCCATTTTGGGCTCAGACTAATCCCTCTGGGAATGCGCACCGATCCACTCAAAATTTTTCCTACATATATATGCACTCCTGGGGAAATCGAGGGGGGAAGGATTTGAACCCACAACCTCCAGACCAAAGCATTAGTTACTTATTAACTCCCCTATCCTCTGGTGGATAGAAGCCTCCTACTTCAATCGTAGTTGGAGCCAAGTACGTATTTTCTCAGAAATCTGCATGTGAATTTTTTTTTCAAAACCTGCTTTTTTTAGTAGAAAACTCACTCATGTTTATTCAAGGCATGCGAAAAATTTAGGGGTAACTCGTGTTAGGTCCCTGGAAACAATTTTGGTTAGGGATAAGGTCAACTAATGTTTACCTTTAGTGTTAGGTCCCTCTAAATGGTAAATGACTAATTTAAATATACTTTAGTACTTTGCTACGGTACTACTTTACTTTAATAATAAAAAATAGTAATATTTAGGTGCAAAAAAATAACAATTGCTACATTACTAAATAAATGATTTAGCTATAGTAGCATAAAAGGAACATTTAGATGTACAAAAGAGTAACAATTGCTACAATACTTTGCTACGGTAATATAAGAGTAGTATTTATGTGCAAAAGAGTAACAATTGCTACAGTTGCAGAAAAAAGTAACATTTAGGTGCAAAGAATTAACAATTGCTACAACACTAGAAAAGAGTAATATTTAGGTGCAAAAGAGTAACAATTGCTACAGTAGTAGAAAAGAGTAACAATTACTTTAGTATAGTAGCTGAAAAGACTAACATTTTCGTGCAAAAACTGCTACAATAGTTGCTACAGTACTTACTGTAGTAGTTGAAAAGAGTAACAATAACATACAAAAGAGTGACAATTGCTACAATACTTTTGCTGCAGTGTTTTGAACCACACATCTAAGTTTAACAATGTGAAATCGGTTGCCCATGACTGATTCGATTGGAGGGTAATGGACGGACAATTTTGTTATTATTAAGGAGGAAACAAGTCAAAATTGTGACAAAGGACCTGCACTAAAACCCATCGATCTTTTTCGGTGGGACCTAAATTGAAAAATATCATGTTTTTATTACGAACCCGAACTATTTCTGTAAACCTGTCACTAAGTCTCCCAAAAATTTATAACACGACTCCGGGACGCCTAGAAGAGTTCCGCTATACCATCCACTGGCACGAGTCCGGTGAAGTAATGAATTACATACTTAGCTTAATAATCAAAACTCACCAAAACACAAAAAAAGCTTACTTACTTTTGGTTGTATAACTCCTCTATGATATTCAGAAGAAAAAAAAAACTGCTCTATGAGACAACTCAGTGTCCTATTGTTTGCCTCTCCAACGGTTGAATGATCGAATCTTAGGCTTTTCTTATGCCGTGTGCCGTATAAATAAAGTGGTGCACCTATGGACTGAAACATGTCTAGGTTTACTGTGAGAAAAGTAATAATTTGAGCACATGCAGTTGGCAGGCTTCGAACCATGATCTCTCCAATGGCCAACAGTGATCTTTCCCTCCTAAGTGTGTGGTTTATCCGACGGTCACGCCGCGGATTAATCAGCCACCGAATTAGGCCAGATATGTTGTAGTGTCAGTAGGTGACACGTCATGCGTGGCTCTAATAAGGACATATCTATATAAACCCTCTTTTAAAAAAACAAAAAACAAAAAAAAAAACAAAAAAGAGAAATACACTAGGAGGATATCCGCTTATGAAAAAGACTTGATCCGCGTGGATATCCGCATATAGAGGTCTGTGCGGGAGAAAGAAATCATGCGAGAATATTTCCACGTGCAGTCAAAGACGACAGGGTGCGTACGACGGGCCCGTGGGGAGAATTAAAGCACGTGCTGGAAATAAAGGCAACTAACCCCCCACCACCAACGAACGATAAGCGGTTTGGACTTTGGAAATTCAACGGTCCACCTTGTGTAGAGTCTTCTAGATTGGACCCACCCGTACGCTACGCCCGAGGACGTATACACATGTGGGTGTGGTGCTACAAAGCTCGTAGTTTAGACGGTACGGTAGGTGACAAGGACATCAAGGCCGAAACCCAACCACTAGGGGTGGCAATGGGTCGGGTCGGGTCGGGTCGGGTTAAGACATAAGTATAAGGGCAAAACATCCAACCCGAACCCGACCCGTTTAATAAATAGGTCAAAAACTTAAACCCAAACCCGACCCGTTTACTAAACGGGTCGGGTTGGCTCGGGTTGGGTCAACAGAACCCATGTAAACCTGTCGGGTTGGGTCAAGACAAGTCGGATTGGGCCGGGTTTGATAGGGTTGGCTCGGGTCGGGTTGACACGACCCATTTGGTAAACGGGTCAAGACGGGTCAATCGGGTCGACCCATTTATGACCCGAACCCGTTTAGGCCAAACCCAAGCCTACTAATTTCGGGTCGGGTTCGGATCGGGTTGGCAGGTCGGGTCAAGGATTTTTAACCATAGGTCATGTTCAAAGGTTTTTAACCATAGGTCATGTTCAAAACCTAACCACCTAGTTTTTTAAAAAAAATAATTTAATGAGGATTTTATTTTTTAATAGAATTTTCCAAACGAATTGGTTTATTCAAAGATCAAACGAAAACATATTCCGATTCCGGTCCAAATCGATCGATCGCCGATGCGATTCGTTTTTCAAAACACTAATTCTCACACTTCCTTCGACTTACAAACAACCAAACGCTTCCTAATCCGAACCAAAGCATGAATCATTTTCCTTTTACCTTTATATACAAAATAAACATTAAACTTTACGCATCTATTTTATTAACATCATGTTAGATACCCTCATATCTTAAAACCCGGGTCGTAAGGGGCGGTCCACATAGGATATATTAAGCGAGCGTTAGGTGCCCCATTTACTGATGTGCGACTAACCGGTGGACTTCCTCAACACCCCCCCTCAAGCGGAGCACGCGGAGTGAGTCACAATCGAAAGGGGCCGCACCCGGAGGGAGACTGTGAAGCCAGCTCTGATACCATGTTAGATACCCTCACGCCCCAAAACCCGGATCGTAAGCCGGAGGTCCATAGAGGGTAAATTAAGCGACTGTTAGGTGCTCCCTTAACCGATGTGGAACTAACCGGTGGACTTCCTCAACACATCATTTAAGGGACAACCATAATGATCATTACATCACATGTTATTGCTCCAGCACAAGATAGACGAATGCAAGGATCGAACCTCACCATAAGAACGAGAGAAATGCCCCCCAATATTTTTAATACATCGTAGAATTGAACCCACAACCTCTTCACCAAAGTATTAGTTTCTTACCAACTCCCTTATCCCATGGCGGGTGAATCTTTCTTTTTTTTTCCCTCTTAATGGAACGACAAAAGAAGAAAAGACATTAATCATATTAGATCTTAATTATATATATTGAAAAGAGTGCTAGTTAAATATTGAAAAAAGCACTTGGTAATGCTACGTCATATTTCCTCCCGCTTTATAGTGGTGGGCCTCCCTCTCATCTTATGGTGAGCTTTTATACCTAGAGTTATTAAAAATCAGGGGATTTCTCTCGCTCATATGACGAGTTTCGATCCTTGATCGAGCATGTGCCGGAGTAACAACATGGGTTGTAATGACTGTGGGAGAACTTTATGTGCCATCTTGATCGGGAACCTCACCTTACATTTTTCGATTGAATGTGGATAGTTTGTATGTTGTAGAGATAGAGATTATAAAGTAGAGGGAGAGAGAGATGGCACAAAAGTTGTTGTCGAAGTTCGGTCTTACGACTGTAACATCCACCCCAAACACACAAGATATTGTTTGATTTGCTCGTGCCCACACGAGAACTTTCCAGGGGGGTCACCGATCATAGTACTACTCTTACTTGAGCACGCTTAACTACGTAGTTCTTTCGAATTCCATAGCGGTGCGTGGTTTTAAAACGATTCTTTTATATTTGAGAGGGGAAATTATATAAGTAGCTCAGGATCTCCTTCTTTCCAGGTAATGTGGGGTTAGCTTGTGGTCTTGTACACCTCACCTCATCCATCTTGGCATCACAGTCTCAGGAGTCTGGATCTTGGCTATTGGATCTTGGTCGTCACAATCCACTCCCTCTTAAAGGCTACATCCATGTTGAGGGTTAGACCCCCTATTGTGAGGAGAATCGGCTCTGATACCATTTTGTAACATCCGCCCCAAACACACAAGATATTATCCGTTTCGTTCGTGCTCGCACTAAAACTTCATAGGGTGGTCACCCATCCTAGTACTATTATCGCTCAAACATGCTTAACTACGGAGTTATTTTGAATTTCGTAGCGGCGCACGGTTTTAAAACACGTCTTCCATGTTTGGGAGGATAACTTATATAAGTAGCTCAGGATCTTCTTCTCTCCTCGTTGGTATGACAGTGATGACGTGGCGGTGCTGAGGTGGTGTTGGTTCTTGGCCTCCTCGTTGGGTCCTTATTTAATCCTCTGTCATGCTCTAAATAAGGTCCGCTCAGTCTGTAGGCCATGTGGCAATGTTTCTTGGGCCCGGACTCATCATTTGGTTCGTTGCGCGGGCCCAAATGGCTTGGTTACAGTCTTGGACAAATTTTGCACCCACAGTTACCCCCTCCCAATCGAGCCAGGATTCTGAGGTCGACTGGGATCTCCTAGTGAAAAGATGTTCTCATTGTGCGGTGTGGCTCAAGTTCAAATAGTACCTGTGTTATGGGGTCGGTAGGCTCGGGCCAATAGAGTCGCCAGTTTAGTCGCTGGTTGAGACTGTAGACTTTCCGGACTTAGTTTATTTGGCAAAATCTTGCCCGAGTTACAGTCAGGATGTGCATTCCAGAGTTAGTTTTTTTGGCGAAATATGACCCTGCTTCGGTGTGCCATACTTCGGGATGCGCATTCCAGACTTAGTTTTTCTGGTGAAAAAAAGCGCGTTGATGTCGACGTGATAAAGGTGTTGATGTAGACTTGAAGGAGGACTTATGGCTCATTACCATAAGTTGAGTAGGAGTCGGTAGAAGCGTGGGTAAAACCTCTAACGATATCCCACAGACGGTGCCAAAGATTGTGGGGGAAAATTCTGTGTCGTCTTGATCGAGAATCTCACCCTATAATTATTAATTGAATGTGGATGGTTTGTTTGTTGTAGAGATAGAGATTAGAGAGTAGAGGGAGAGAGAGATGACATAAGAGTTGTTGTCAAAGTTCGGTCTTACAACCTACGTCTCCGGGCTAGAGTTTCCACCTGAATTGCACTGTAAAGTATGTGAAGGGGGGATGAGCGTTCTCTCGGCAGGCCGAAAGAAGCTTCTTACAATCGGGGTTGCACGGAGCAACTAGAAGAGAACTAGAAGAGGAGAGCTTTGGTTCTTGAATCCCCTCCTCTCTTTATCAATCCACCAACCCTTTTTCTATATTCCATAGGGGTCCTTTTATAGCTGAAGTATGTGCTGATATGACAGTGATGACGTGGTAGTGCTGAGGTAGCGTTGGTCTCGGGCCTTCTTGTTTGGCCCTTATTTGGGCCTCTGTCATGCTCCAAATTAGGTCCGCTCAGTCTGTGGGCCCTGTGGCGGTGCTTCTTGGGCCTGGACTCATCATTTGGGCCATTGCCCTGGCCCAAATGGCTCGGTTGCAGTTTCGGAGAAATTTTGCACCCACTATGACCACTATGATGGTCCCTTAAATGATGTTAATAAAGTAGATGCGTAAAGTTTGATATTTATTGTGTATATAAAGGTAAAAGTTTAAAGTTTAATAACCGCTCTCTCAGCTGCCTTCTCCAGGGAGTCACTCTCTTGTTTGAGTGTGGTGTTCTTCTTGAGGATATTCAGTAGTTGGAAGTCAGTAGTCAAAATTTGGAATATAGCTAGAGCCTCGTCCCCTTGGGTAACATGCTCTTTGCCAGATCAACACCTCAGGGATGGTGGGTCCTGTCAATTGTTGTAGCCTTCCGGATGGCAACCTTGCGGTCCCAGCTGCTCCTGGACATGTATTTGGTTTGCTGCTATAGAGACTTCTTGATCGTCTTCGATTAGCACGTCATTTGTCAGATCAGTACCCGCTTTCGGAGGGTTGGTGTTGGCTTTCATCAAAGCGTGTTGATGTCAGCGTGATGAATGTGTTGACGTAGACTTGAAGGAGGGTGGTTCGTCACCACAAGTTGAATAGGAGTTGGTATAAGTGTGGGTTAAACCTCTAACGATATCCCACAGACGGTGTCAAAGATTGTGGGAGAAATTTATGTGCCGTCTTGATCGAGAACCTCACCCCACAATTGTTGATTGAATGTGGATGGTTTGTATGTTATAGAGATAGAGATTAGATAGTAGAGGGAGCGATAGATGAAAATTATTTGTGCTTTGGTTCGGGTTAAGGAATGTTTGGTTGTATGTAAGTCGAGGAAAGTGTGAGAACTGGCAGAAGTGCAGCTCGTTGAACTATCAGTTCTTGGATAAAAGTACCAGTTTTTTTGCTATGGAGGATCTGCATCCACGTTTAAGGGAGCACACATACTTTTGCTTTATGGCCACAACTTATGAGTTACATTTCTTGGAGAGCAATTTTGCTACCCGATTGATTTGCGGCACTTGCTTGATTGATTTGTTGCACTTACTTACGGCCCAATCTTGATCTGCCACATCATCAAATCAATCAGGTAGCCATTTCTTGAAATGTAAGTAAAACTGGATATGCCTAGTAAGTAATTAAACTGAGCTTGGACAAGTTTCCCACTCTTACCAAACCAAGTGCTCTTATCCTAAAGGAATATCAACTCGATCTCAACCTTTTTCTCATCTAGTAGAACGATTTTATATATTTTTTTTATTATTTTTTTTAAAATACAGATTAGAAGTGATTAAGGGTTTATCTTCTACACTCGTTACTTAAATTTTTATTCAAATTTAAGTAAAAATTTAAATAAAAACTCAATCTAATACAGCGCACTCCACCCCAACTCAAATTGGAGTAAAAACTCAATTTGGTATGAGACCAGCAAATAGAGATTAGCGATTAGTGAGAGAAAAAGACAGACTAAATTGAGAGAGAGAGAGAGAGAGAGAGAGAGAGAGAGAGAGAGAGAGAGAGAGAGAAGGATGCCACTTGGTAAAGAGAGAAACTAAATTGAGAGAGAGAGAGAAAGAGAGAGAGAGAGAGAGAGAGAGAGAGAGAGAGAGAGAGAGAGAGAGAGAGAGAGAGAGAAAAGGATGCCACTTGGTAAAGAGAGAGAAAAGGATGCGACTTGGTAAACTAATCACAAGCATGATACATAACTGATTTTGTATTTTTATACAATACATGTGGCAATTCAGGAGTGGCATGCACACCTATGATGCCAAGGCGATGATAGGTGTTAAAGTGCAGAGCATCATCGACGGGCGACGGTTCATGAGCCATAGGCAACACAGAGATCAGCAAATGCTCATTACTAATGTGCTCAATTAAGAAGATTTTCAAGAAAATAGTCTCACATATAATTCAGATTCAAGAAGAAAGAATGGAATTTCAGGGAGCGGTTGGCACCGAACCCCATTTAAACTATGTCTCATGCATCGGAATACATCCCAAGGAATATACACACAAGTGTACAGCTGTACAGTCATGAATTTGATATACAAGGCACCTCTCAAATCCAACAATTTTCACACAATGCTAATCAGCAAAACAAACAGATATAGTGATGGTCAAATCGACGTTCATCTGAAGAAAACCACCACCGATCGAAATCGCAGATCGGTAAAGAAGCTGGGCTCGAGAGGTCTCCGAGGGTTCGAGCCCGGTGATCGCCGGATGGCACAATATCTAGGGATGCCATCCATAGATGAAGAATCCACAGAACTTGATTTTTCTATTTTCTGATCACGTTCGTTAGCTGCGTGCTTTCTCGATGTATGTCTAGAAAGAGATGGCGTAGATCTGGGAACACCGAAACCAGCAATAATTCCAACATACCGTACGCGAGCTGCTTCACACAGACGGTAGACTGCAGAGGCAACATATGTGTTCAATCAATGAGGGCGAGGAAATCAGCATGTTACGGGTTCTCTGATTCGCATTGTTAGTCGATGAGAGGAGAGAGACGAGCTTTACCTGGAGAAAGTAGTAGACGTCTTTTGCGCAACGTCGGTATTGGCTATTCCCGATTAAGCTGACCAATGCAGTCGGAGCTCCACCTGCCAGCGGCATTGTATGTTGTTAGCTGTGCATCTGTAAGAGTCACTGAGGTGGCTCGGAAACTATGACATTGGAATCTATCTTCACTGATAAGATTTTGCAGGAAAAAAAAACATGTGGAGGGAGAACACAATGTATTTATCATAGTTATGCCGGCTTGCGCATCATATAACTCCATAAAACCAAACTCAGTACAGCCCGGGTCTGCCCACACCAGAATAAGTCTTAACCCAACTTGCATTGGTTGGAAGTAGATTGTCGTGATGCCAAATTAGACTAAAGTAGGAGATCCGAATAAGTTTCACTCACTAGTTAAAGAAGACTAGATGATCAAAATATCGAAACAAGTGGTGAGACATCGCCCTCCCTCCCCCCTGGTGGGCAGGTCACAAGTTCGACCCACCGAGGGGCTACATGCACTGATGGAAAGTGTGTCTTCGTCGGTAGTCTTGACTCTTGTGACTCTTATCTAGATAAGTTTATCAGACATAGTTTGGCCACTTACGCATAAAGAGCATGCATTCAAACCTTAATAAGATTTTAGCAATGGGCCTGAACCAGACCCGTCCCAATTGAGCTCGACCCACCAAGGGCAGGGCTTGGGCCAACCAAACCCTAAGACTAGGGCTCAGTCTAAATTTTGAGGTCTGATGGAGAGCACCTTTGCAGATTTGGGTTATATAAGTGTTGTATAAAATGCTATAATATCAAATCTGTTATAGGCTGTAGCGCCCAGCCAAGACGGGTGCCCACTTTAGAGTCCCAGCCGGGCTCATGTTTATCTCCATGTGGGAATTCCTATCCGAAGCCTATAACAAACCCTAACCCTAAGTATATTTAAAGGATGCTAATATAAATGCTGAGCACTCTATTCTTGAGTCGTTAGACTGAGAAACCATGTGTCTCCTTTTTCCATCTTCTCATAACACGTTATTAGCATGATGATGCTCATGAGAGAGCAATGTTTTAAAAAGCGCTAAGCGCTAGGCGCTAGTCCGGTGGTAGGGAACCTTCTAACGCCTAGGCCGTGCCTAGGCAGCGCCTAGACGTTTTTGCTTTTTTTTAATTATTTTGATATTATATATATGTTTTTTTTTTATTTACTATAAATTCAAGATTATCCCAAATATTATTTTAAAGAGCATGTATCATTTACATAACCATAAATTCAAGATTTACAAGAACAAAAGCAAGTATGATATTATCTCAGATAATATAATAATATCCATAATTTTAGTATATTTCAAAGGGAAATGGGTTCCTGGTACAATGTACCAGGATATTGCCTGTGACATAGCCCCGGGTGATGACACGTGGCTGCTGCGCTGTGCGCTGCCGAACCCAACCCGATCCCGCTCCCGCACCACACCGCACTGCACCGCACAGCAACCCGCAAGGATCAAAATACCGGCCGGTACGAACCGTACCGGCCGGTTCAAACCGGGAACCGGTCCGAACCGCACCGGTATCCAGGTGATACCGGTCGCGGCGACCAATTCGCCTAAATACCGGCCGGTACCGGTTCGAACCGGTTCGAACCGGTACCGGCTGTTAAGTGCCCATATGAGTGGTTTTTTCATTCCGAATTGAATTTTTTGGGCTTCTTTCTTCATTCCCACATGAGGTGAACCTCCATACTAGCTCGATTTGCAAGATTTGAAGCCAAAAACTCGGATTTGCAAGATCAAAACCACATTTGAAGGTATGTTTTCATAATTTTTTTCATTTTTCTTTTGTTTTGTTGCATTTTTTTTGAAAAAAATCAAATTATTGTGGTGAAAATGTTGAAATGGGCTAGATCTATGCCATCAATGCTTAGATCTATAGATCTATAAGCATCAACTCCAAATTTGCATGATCGGTTCATGCAAATTTGGGGGTTTTTCAATTTTCTTTTCTTTTTTTGCATTTTTTTAAAAATTAAACCAAATAATTGTGGTGAAAATGGTGATATGGGTTAGATCTATGCCGTCAAAGCATAGATCTATAGATCTATAAGCATAATCTCCAAATTTGCATGATCGGTTCATGCAAATTTGGGTTTTTTTCAATTTTTATTTATTTTTTTGTATTTTTTTTAAAAACAAACCAAATAATTGTGGTAAAAATGATGATATGGGTTAGATCAATGCATTCAATGCTTAGATCTATAGATCTATAAGCATAATCTCCAAATTTGCATGATCGGTTCATGCAAATTTGGGTTTTTTTCAATTTTCATTTATTTTTTTGTATTTTTTTTAAAAACAAACCAAATAATTGTGATAAAAATGATGATATGGGTTAGATCTATGTATTCAATGCTTAGATCTATAGATCTATAAGCATAATCTCCAAATTTGCATGATCGGTTCATGCAAATTTGGGTTTTTTTCAATTTTCATTTATTTTTTTGCATTTTTTTTAAAAACAAACCAAATAATTGTGGTAAAAATGATGATATGGGTTAGATCTATGCATTCAATGCTTAGATCTATAGATCTATAAGCATAATCTCCAAATTTGCATGATCGGTTCATGCAAATTTGAATGTTTTTTCAATTTTCATTTATTTTTTTGTATTTTTTTTAAAAACAAACCAAATAATTGTGGTAAAAATGATGATATGGGTTAGATCTATGCATTCAATGCTTAGATCTATAGATCTATAAGCATAATCTCCAAATTTGCATGATCGGTTCATGCAAATTTGGGTTTTTTTCAATTTTCATTTATTTTTTTGCATTTTTTTTAAAAACAAACCAAATAATTGTTGTAAAAATGATGATATGGGTTAGATCTATGCATTCAATGCTTAGATCTATAGATCTATAAGCATAATCTCCAAATTTGCATGATCGGTTCATGCAAATTTGAATGTTTTTTCATTTTTCTTTTGTTTTTGTAACATTTTTTTTGAAAAAAAACTAAATAATTATGGTGAAATATATGTACATTGTAAAATGACTTGATTATTGAATGTTTGAATGTTTTTCAGGAAAATGGTGCGAGAGTATGATCATGCGTGGTCCCATGGGGAGGCAGTTGCGGGTTTGAGGCACAAGATTAAGTGCAAGTATTGTGCAAAGGTGCTCAATGGAGGGATAACGAGGCTGAAAGAGCACTTGGCACATAAAAAAGGCCAAGTAGTTGCATGTCCCAATGTACCCAAGGAGATTAAAAAAGAAATGCAAGCATTGCTTGACTCTGGAAAACAAAAGAAAGCACAGAAGGAAACTAGCAGGAGACAGGAGCTAGATGCATGTAGAGATGAGATTTGGGGGAGTGAGGATGATGATGATGATTCCCAGATGGAGGCAGCAATGAGAGCTTCTAAGCAGACTCTGCAAACTGATGAGGAGGCGAGGAGGTTACAGCGAGAGGCAACTATGAGAGGTTCGACTTTTGAGCATGGAGGCGCATCTGGATCCGGTGGATCTAGACCATCTGGTAGCACTGGTAAGGGTATTGGATCATCACAAGGCTTTGGCGAATCTTTACGTCGTGTCCTTAGCTCACGGCCCCGTGAGAGGGACGAGGAGGTACATTTGTCGAGGGGGCCTAGGCCGAGAGTAGTGGGTCCGGTTGACCCAATGGCTTGCAGGAGACCGTCATCTACACAGCCTGGTATCAAAGCTGCATTGACTGGGATGCAAAAGAAGGCAAAGGAGATTGTGATGAAGGCAACAGGAAAATTTTTTCTACACAATCGGATTCCGCCTCATGTTGCATCGTCACCGTACCTGCAAGGCATGTTTGACGCAGTGGCAAGTGCTGGTCCTGGTATTCCGGCCCCTACACCATATGATATAGGACATACATGTGTCCAGTATGAGTACAAGGAGGCATTGGAATGGGTTAACAGCTTTAAGGATTGTTGGAAAGAAAGAGGATGCACTATTATGTGTGATGGGTGGACAAGCATCAATCGAAGAAGTTTGATTAATTTTCTTGTATATTCATCTTCCGGGACAGTTTTTCTTAAGTCTATTGATGCGACAGACAAAGTGAAGAATGCTGACTATCTGCATACATTAATGAATGAAGTCGTCGAGCAGGTAGGTGAAGAATATGTGGTCCAAATCGTGACAGATAACGAAGCCACTTATAAGGCTGCAGGAATGAAACTGATGCAGACTAGGCCGCATATGTTTTGGTCCCCTTGTGCAGCTCATTGCTTGGACCTGATGATTGAAGACATTGGAAAAAAGCCATGGTATCAAAAGCGATTGCAAAGGCACGAAAAATTACAACGTTCATCTACACCCATAACTGGGTCATTGCATTGATGAAGACTTATACAGATGGTCATGAACTGCTAAGGCCCGGTATAACTAGATTTGCCACTAACTACATTGCTTTAGAGAGCTTGTGGAAGCACAAAATTGGTTTGCAACAGATGTTTCTCTCTCCGGAATGGCTAACCTCAAAATATGGGAAGATTACAGAAGGCCCAGCAGCTGATGTGGCAGGGATAGTGCGAAAAAAGAAATTTTGGGATAATGTGAAGGATATTTGTGATATTGTCGAGCCACTTCTCTTTGTCTTGCGGCTAGTTGACGGTGACGAGAAGCCGACAATGGGAGATATATACGAGGCAATGGACAGAGCCAAGTTGCAAATCCAGGCGAGAACCAGATACTACAAAAAGTATTGGGAAATGATTGATAAAAGGTGGGATCGTCAGCTGCACCATGATCTACATGCAGCAGGTAATTGAATTATGAATTCATATTTGTGTAGTGGTTAGCAAATGAATAAATATTGTGAAATATGGCTAACTTGTATTCATGAATGTGTAGGTTATTTTCTTAATCCTATACACCGCTACGCAAATAATTCACGAGAGATCACTGATGAAGTGCGCGTAGGATTAAAAGAAACAATAAAGAGATTACTAAGGGATGTAAACGATCAGATTGATGCCATTACTCAGGTAAGGACTAATGGCATTATTCATCTTTAGGAGATTATTTATTTCTTATAACATAAATCAGTAATGTACATTGTTTTATATTACAGATTGACTACTATAATCAAGGGTTAGGGAGTTTTGGAGACACTATCGCAAGGCATGCAATAGAGAGATGCAAGCCCGGTAAAAATAATTAAATTTATTGTTTTATGTATGGAGATAATTTCTGATACAATAAAGAGAACTAATTCTATTTTTTTCTTATTTGCAGCGGAGTGGTGGATGAATTATGGAGAAACAGCCCCAGCACTATGAAAGGTTGCCATCAGAGTTTTGAGCCAAACAACATCTTCTTCGAATTGTGAGCGCAATTGGAGTACATTCTCGTTGATTCACACAAAGCCAAGAAATCGCCTAACTATGAAGAATTTGGAGAAGTTGGTCTTCATCAATTATAATCTAAGGCTTAGAACGAGGACGAGAAAACGATTGAATGCGGAGGAGCAGAGAGAGTACTCATGTCCAATTAATTTGGACTATATATTTTCGGAGGAGAATGATCCGTTGGCACCTTGGATAGAAGAAGGGGAGCTACCAGTGTTAGATGGTGACGAAGCATTAGTACGAGATATACCTGACTTGGATGGTAATGAGCCTCTCAGAGCTGCTGACCGGATGAGATCTTACAGAGGTAGACACCAGACTCAGCCTGAGCGGGAGGCACCACATGAGTCTGATTCTGAGTCCAGCCATCGTAGCAGTAGTAGCAGTTCTCTAGGACCTCGGTCGCCTCTTTCTCCACAGTCTCCACGACCATGCCCTGTATACACCGGCAGCACTTATGAAGACAACACATGTGTCTTCGATTCACATAGTATGGATTTCGGAGATAGTGGGATTCGTGGGAATGTTGGTGTTGAACATGGAGGTACTGGGGGTGCAAATGATAGTGGAGTTAGAGAAACCAGAGGACAGTGGCAACAACCTTATTATGGATATGGATATCCTCCACCACACTATCCACCACCATATTATCCTCAGCCGGAGCCAGAATCTTCGATGGGTAGCATTGGGACTCCCCATACGAACTCCCAATTTGGGAGTTCATACGGGGAGCCTCAATATCAGTCATTTGTGTATGATTTCTTCCAATATCCGACATTGCCACCATCCGGTCATCCACGAGGTAATGATGATGATGATGATGAAATGCAGCCTGCCCGAAGTTCCATGTGGTACTAAGTTACTCAGTCTAAGTAGGTAAAAATATCTAATTCTCAACTCTTGTAAGTTATGGATATGCATTTTATTTGTTAAACATGTTAGCCTGTTAGGAGTCTTAGCCGTCTTATGACTATGAATTTGTGTTTATTACTTTATTATCATATTATGTGAAATTGTAAAATATGACTCATCACTCATGTACTCCAGTACTCGTATTAGTTGTGTAATTCATGTTTGTGCAATGGTTATGAATTGTGTTTTGTAATCCCTAAGCATAATATATTAATACTAGGCTAATCTAACACATACAATTTAATAACTGTATCAAATTCCACAATTTAGAATTATACAGTGAAAACAGTGACTTTATAACTTAAAAAGACCGGTTCATACCTATAACTAGTTTACTAATGAAAAAAAACATCACAAACTAGTATTTTAGATTATTCTGGATTTTTTGGTTATTTTTTCAAATTTTTTTGAAACCAAAAATCAATTCACACCGGTATGGACCGGTTCAGACCGATACCGGTTCGTACCGCCCGGTTCGAACCGTTTTTTCGGCCGGCCGATATTTTGTCCGCGACCGGTATTTTTATCCATGGCAACCCGATCCCAGACCGTCCGATCGTGCCCGGTAAGGTGATCGAGCGGCCGTTACAGTTTTCGCTGTTACTGTAGCGGCTACAGTAACAGCGAAAACTGTTACTGACCGTCGGATGCCGTATAAATCCAGTCCGATCGGTGTTTTCTATGATGATTTGATTCCCATCCGTTCGATCGATAGGATCGAACGGACTAAAAAATTTTCGCTGTTACTGTAGCGGCTACAGTAACAGCGAAAATTTTTTAGTCCGTTCGATCCTATCGATCGAACGGATGGGAATCAAATCATCATAGAAACACACCGATCGGACTGGATTTATACGGCATCGGACGGTCAGTAACAGTTTTCGCTGTTACTGTAGCCGCTACAGTAACAGCGAAAACTGTAAGGGCCGCTCGATCGGACGGTGGGCACGATCGGACGGTCTGGGATCGGGTTGGGATCGGGTTGCTGTGCGGTGCAGTGCGGTGCGGTGCGGGAGCGGGATCGGGTTGGGTTCGGCAGCGCACAGCGCAGCAGCCACGTGTCATCACCCGGGGCTATGTCACAGGCAATATCCTGGTACATTGTACCAGGAACCCATTTCCCTATTTCAAATCATAAATTTATGATTTTCAATAATAGAATAGCATATATACACATTCTAGTGCCTAGACCCGCCTAGCCCCACCTAGGACCACCTAGGCGGCCGTCTAGCCCCGCCTAGAAGCCTGGGCCGCTTTTCTACACCACCTAGAACTAGGCTAGGCGGTGGGAGGCCTTCTAGTGCCTAGGCGGTAGCCTAGGACGCTTTTTAGAACATTGTGAGAGAGGGGCGCCTCCTTTGCGGCGATGAATCACCATGGCGACGAACCTTAGAAAAGGTTATGAAATTTCACATACAAGGCTATTAAGGGCAGGGCTTGGACCAACCAAACCCGAAGACTAGGGCTCGGTCTAAACTTTGAGGTTCGATAGAAAATTCCCTAAAGGGGGCTTTTAGCTATTTCTAGGCTCAGTTTGCCACGCCTAGAAAATAGGATGGAGTTTCTTCCTACAATTGGGAGGAATCTAGTTCCTACTTTCATTATGTGTGGCCTACCAGAATTCCAAATTTAGCCCATAGGCCCCACTTTGATGATGTGGCACCTACTTGCTCATATTATCAAAGCGAAGGCTGAAAGCAGGGTTTTAAATATCGGCCGATACTGGTACGTACCGGCCGATACGTACCGGTTTTGGCTGGTTCGAGACCGGTACTGCAACCGATCCCGATACCTGGCCCGTACCGACCGGTACTGGTACGTACCGATCCGTATCGGCCGGTTCAGGCCGATACCGACCGGTACGGCCAGTACGGACCGATACCGACAGGTTAAATTTTTTTTTTTTTTTTGGATTTTTGGTTTTTTTCGGGGTTTTTTTCTCAACCGGTATCGGTCCGTATCGGCCGGTACATACCGGTTCAGGGCCGACCGATACCGTGATTTTAAACCTTGGTTGAAAGGTTTGCCTTATAGGTCTCTGATGTGTGAAAATAAAGGAAAAATCAGGTGGAGGAAGAACTCTTTGGAGAATAGCAGTGTATTGTTTGGATTCCTTAGAGATAATTGCATGCTTACAACTGAACAAGTTTAAATTGCCCGTTCATCTCATAAGAGAGAACATAGTTTACTTTTTCTCCCTCATGGTCTGGACTATGGAGAACAAGATTGTTGGTCTACTCCATAAGCTCGCCGTGTGCCAAACATGTCCATCCCTTGATAGGAAACATTGTTATTTTCCTCCCTTGTGGTCTAAGGCCAAATGGGGAAGATCCATCCCATCAGAGCATGCAATGTGCCGACCATCTCCAGTCCATGAGAGCAGAAACCTTGGTTTTCCTCTCTCATGGTCTGGAGGAGGAGATTATAGATCTAGCGCATGAGAGCGGGCCGTGTGCCGACCATGTTCAGCACATGAGAGCAGGGATTGTTGTTTTCCTCCCTCATTGTCTGGAGGGGAAGATTATAGCGAGGCCAAATGACGAAAAGCAGATTCTCAGAGGATTCATTGTTTGGTATCGAAGGTATAATTACTATGTTTTGCGCAAAGGAATCATGGTTGACCCATAAGATCATAACCTACATATGTTTTGATTTTGAAGATTGGATACAGTAAATTGGTTCATATCTACGTTTCGGATATGTTTGCAAAGGCATGGGAATCACATATAAGAACTTTGTTCCTTGACTTGCAGTGTGCTCGAAGTAAAAAACTTATGCTTAGGAGGGTAGTCTGCTAGAAACAGCATGAGCCAAAGTCAAAGACAGAGAAAGCCAGAGCCAGAGCCAGGGATAGAGCAGGTTGGGTCTATATTGTGCAAACTAACCATAGTTTATGTGTATACTCAGTTTGAGTTGGATTATAGAAGATTAAAATAAGTTTTAAAGATATTTTTTGTCATTTTCTACCTGCGTGTGTGATTATATTCTGCCGAGTGTGTGAGAAGTATTCGTCTTGTATGTCTGATTAGTACTGAGGTAGATTAGTAGTTTACACATGCTCTCTATATAAGAGAGGTGCCCCTAGCATTTGGGGGTGTAGGAGTATCAAAGTTTCATCTCTACTGCTCTCTCCCTCTCTTATTCTCTTGTTTTCTATCTCCACTATGTATTATTCAGTATCTTCATAAAGGTTATGTGTTTACCAACTATGACTTAGACTTGTACTATGCTGGCTTCCATACCCTGTTGTAAGTTTGCTTGCAAATGTCTCAGGAAACACAGTTCATGATGAAACCAGAACACAAGGACTATCATCATTCCTCACAAACAAGCGCATCAAGGATTCACACAACTTAGGCTTGTGTCAAATCAATTAAGTATCAATAGGTCAAGTGCACACTGTAATTTACTAAACCTACATTAAACTATACTTTTCCATTTAGTGGAACGGCCAACACGGCATATGTAATGGGCCTAATGGCTTCAAGCATGGATATAGCCAAATAAACTTAGAAATTGAATATTGAGCACAGAATCACTCATGGACAAAGGCAGTGCAAGAAATCTGTACATAAAAGCTTTAGCACTATTAAAATGACAAACTTCTGCACTGCACCTTTGCGATGTTGTGTCTCTCATCTGCTATTTGCGAAGATAATGTGTTGATAAGGAAATGGATTAGAAATTCAAATGATCGACAGTAAGCAGGACAAAGGCTTTGTATGTTATGTCACAAAAGTAATATTTAATTTTGATCAATCAGATTTCGAAAGAATATTGTCATTTGCATGCAAAAGAAAGCTCATGCAGGTCAAACAAAGTGTCTAAATCCAAACAATCAGGACAATTATGCAAAATAATTTTATTGAGAAATCTATGATGAATACTAATGCGCAACAAGAAAGAAATATGAAACTCGGTGGAATATAGTTGGATGTCCAAAAGGCATAAAGTGTACTAGCAGTTTGAGAAGTAAGACCGTCTCACCAAGGATAATCTTCTTAACATCACTAGCTCTGCGAGCTGCCTCAAGCTGGAGCTCAAAGGAGCTCGGTCTAACGATCTGATCACTGGAAATCTGACTTGTAGTTGGAGTTGGTTTTTGACTAAACTGAGTTTTACTTCCTTGGCTACTATCCAACTTCATAAAGAATGTACCATTAGGCCAGAGAACCTGAGAAGAAAAAAAACAGACATTATTAAAAAATGAGTGAACATTTGCCCATTATCTGTATGGATGAAAATGAGCTTCAAGTTTGACAAAAGTATAACAAAAAATTGTCTCTTTGGTGGTTTACCGTGGTTTCTACCTGATGAATCAGTTCAGTCTACTGAAACTTCAACTCTAAATAACTGAGTGTATATTTTTTCAGTGGTTTACCATGATCTTTTTAATGAAAAAAGTTTAAAATACCAGAGTAGCTTTATAATAAAGCAAACATCACTAATATTTTAGCAACAATCATATCTTTATTGCCAAATCAGAGTTGAAACCATAAGAACAATTACAACACTAAATTTATGGCCCCGACACCCTTTCTGTTGCTGTGAGCCATCGACTTTACGACACTATTTAGTATTTGTAATACAATAGTAACAATACTATAACTTATGGAGCGGCAATTTCCACCATTGGGTTTCTTCAAAGTCATGACTGATTGATAACATAAGTATCGTAGACAACATAGACCTGCTTCATTTAATAAAGTTAAATTTAATAACTATAATGCGCCAAAGGGGGGAAAATCAACTGCAAGAAGATATCGATGAAGATGACAAACAAGGGGAAATCTGACACAATTCATCAATTAACCCAAAAAAGCTTAACCAAAGTAAGCGAAAAATGGATACATCTAAATTAGCTGATGATCCCATTCCTCGTAACCAAGCTACAACCAATACAAATTTACCTTGTAAGAAGGGAATAATTCGAGGTTTCCATAGTTGGAAAACATGCATAAATCTGACCATTGACTTTGTAAAGAACTGGAATTAATTGAAGACGCATGCAGTATATCTCAAAATATTGTGCATGCAGTACATCTCAAAATTTGGTTCCAAAAATTAAGTCCAACCAGTAGATCCATCATGTGCAAGAGGGGAAAAAAAGGACCCACACACGTCTTGAACAGAGTGTAGATATCCCTAGAAACACAGCACAATAAGACAGTAATAGACGCCACCTATAATGAGCAAAAGCGCACACAAATTTTTAATCAACAAGTGATCTGATGATAACCAATCCATGAGCAGCAACTCTTCTGACCAATAATGAGCAAAAGCGCACACAAATTTTTAATCACCAGGTCATCTGATGATAACCAATCAATGAGCAGCCCTTCTAACTTTTTGTAGCCGTTTTCAAACTATCTAAGATACTGATACCATAAGTTCATAAAAGATATTGGTACAAGTACTTGAACTAGCACGCACAATATGGAATAAAGAAGTTTCAAGCATGGTATAGCTGGTGTGAATCGTGTGATACTGCCATATTGGTACATCGCTGGGTATAATGTTGGTACCAAATTGGTATGGCGTCGGTAGACAAGTGCAATGTTTGGCAAAGTGTACGTAAGGCATTAGAATTAATTGTTTCAGACTTTCAGTCATGTAGCACCATATGAGGAATTTGTTTCTTGTCATGCATGTGAAACACAATACAAGTTCATGGGTAATACTGGAAGGTATCACTTATCTAAACCTAACGAGTCCAACAAGCCAAGGTTTGAGAATTCAGGTTTAGACCAACAAAAAACGAATTGGGTCAGGTTCGGATTCGGCTTTGGGTTCATCCGGTTCAGTTGTTTCTGTCAAAAGTATTAAAAAGCCAAAAATCAGAAAGTAGGGTAAGATTCCTCCGTTTCAAGATTGAATCGGTCGTTCTAGATCTAAGTCTTGTGATACATGAATCAATGAATAACTAATAACTATATTATATACTATGAAGCACGGATACTTCAAAATACATCACGTACCCGTACCGGATACGTATCGGACACGGATACGGCCCGGATACGGCTTGGATACGTGTCCAATACGTTTCGGGCGTATCCCGGATTTAAAAATGCCAGGATACGGCCCGGATATGGCTGGGATATGGCCCGGATACGGGAGGGATACGGCGGGATACGGGAGGGATACGGCTGACCGGTTTGGGTTGGGTTATCGAGTTTGGCCCGTTTGGGTTTGGTTAAAAGTTAAACTCAAACCCAAACCCAAATTCAAACCCAAACCCACTTCCCACACTAAAAGATTTAAGGATAAATTGCACAAAGACCCCTATAGTTTGACCGATTATCACTTACACCCCCTCATGTTTAAAACCCTACAAATGCCCCCCCTGGAGGGGGTGCAAGTGATATGTTTTTCAACTGTAGGGGATCTATGTGTAATTTACCCAAAATTTAACCCCGCCCCACCCTATTTTCTGGATCGAGCGAGAAGAGAGGGAGAGCAGAGAGGCAGGCGTCCGCCCGCGCCCGTCGTCTGTCGTTCGTCGTCGGCTCGTCGCTCGCCTGATTGCAGCCGTCCGCCGTCCGTGCCAAACTACAGCCGTTAGCCGCCCGTCCGTCGCCCAACTGCAGTCGCCCACCGTCCCCCCACCCCCGTCCGCTGCCCGATTGCAGCCGTCCGTTGTTCGCCCGTCCTCTCCCTCACAACCCCATATCTCTCTCTCCCTCCCTCTCTCTCTCTTTCTCTTTCTCGCTCTCCCTCACAGCCCCATTTGCAGGCTTTCTAACCCGCCGCCAGGATCTGCAGATATGCAATAAGATCGATAAAAAACAGTGATAAAATATTGAGTCAATTATGAAAATTTTATTAAATTTTTTTCAAAAAACAGTGATAAATTATAGCAATTAATATTTTGTTCATATTGAATATGTAACAACCTATGCTTCTATATTGAATATGTTCTTTATGATGCATTCTATCAATTGATAGTTCTATAAATTAATAATTTAGTATTTTATTTAAAATATAAATATTTAAAAAATAATAATTTATAGCCGTATCCTTAGCCGTACCCGTATCCTACCTTTTTAAGATTTGTCGTATCGCCGTACCCGTATCGTATCGTACCCGTATCCGTATCCGTGCTTCTTAGATTATATATCATTTAAACTAGTAGATCGATTGATGCAGGCGCACGTCGTCCAAGAGCGGTTGATAAAGACGCTGCTATCTTTTTTTTTTATATTTTCTTTGTAACGGGATAACTAGTGATACGGAATCACCGAGAGGAAGTGGCGGAGGGGCTAAGAACCGTGACAGAGAAGAAAAGACTAGAAGCTTAGATGAGAGGGGTCCTGAAATCCATCAGGGTACAAGGTGGGAACTCAAATCCATGAGCCAACGAAGGCATCCGCCATCAATTTTCATTCATCATAATCTGTCCTCCAATGGTTACAATGGGGGCCTTTAAATAGGCTAAAAGAAAAGATAAAAATGGCAACAAATTTAAAAGCCAATAAGTATCCTAACAACTTGCCTAAAATAAAGATATCAAATAAAAAGATTCTAAAAGATATCATAAGAGATATCCTGCCTTATTCATCCATGGCAGGCTAGGATAGGCCTTCGGGTGCGCCAATGGGCTTGGGCCCAAGTCCGTTCACATCATTCGCTTCCGCTGCGAAGAACTCGCCCTCGAGTTCATACGGTAAAGCGCAATCATCATCGAGGTTTTCGTCGATGTGGTATCTGTCGTCAGGAGCTGATGGTGGAGGCCCAACAAATGATGTCTCATTACACCGAAGTTACCACCGGGGTCCCATGAGAAGGTATCACTGCCGTCGATCGGAAAACACACATCAAAGCGATGCTGGGGTAGACGACCGAGTCGGATAATAATATCAGACCGCTGCAGTAGCTTGAACATCGGCTCGCCTGAACGGAGGTAGAGCTGAACAAACACTGTAGGCACCAATAGTCGGTCTAGCCCAAGAAAATCAATCTGCTGAGGCTCGGCTAGGGAGACCACTTCGAACGAATCCGCAGTATGTGGTAGCATGGCAGGCGGCAGAAGATCCTCTGGAGGGGGGAGCTCATCGGCTGGTGGTGGTACTGGAGGTGATGGATCCACCAAAGATACAACTGGAGGAAACTCTGTAGGTGGTGGAGGCTCTACTGGAAGTGCTGGAGGTGGAGACTCATCTGTGGAGGCCGCTAGAGGTGAGACCATTTGCTGTAACTCCTGTTCGATCTCGCAAGCTATCTCATAAGCTTCGACCAGATCGCTCCAAGATCTAGATGAAAACTTGGCCTTTATGTCGGAGCGGAGTCCTCTAACGTACAGTACCACTGCCAAGAAATCTTTCTCTGAAAAACCATAGCGGATCATGCGCCGATAGAATGCTGAAGTATACTCATAGACGGAGTTGTTCCCTTGATGACAACGAATCAACCCTTGCATCTTGGCATCCATGTCACAATGGTGGAAATGTGGCCCAGGGGTAAATCTGAAAATCTGTAATTACTGGGTCACCAAAAATTTCTGCTGATGGTATAGATGCATAGGGCTCGGAAAGGGCTTCGATTCGGTACCAAGAACGTCCAAATCGGATGAAAAATGAGAAAGATATGGGGTTTTGAAGTTGTAGGGTCTTATCGGGTCTGTTTTTGTAAACGGGTTGGATCCGAATTCAACTCGGGTTCAGCACTTAAGTGCAAAATAGCAACTATAAAGGTTGGGGATTTGAGGACTGTTGGATGGGGATCTAAGGGTTGTGGTGGAGGAGTGAATTGGGGAAAAGGAAAGGAGCTAAAGGGTAAAAAAAAAGTTAGGGCTTTGGTTTTGTTTGATTGTTGGCAGATATGGAAGGAAGAAAAGGGGCGGCTGCTGTAGCTGAGAGCAAAAGGGTCGGCTGCTGTAGCTGGGAGCAAAAAAAAGGGGCTGCTGCAGCTGGGAGCAAGCAAGGTACGTTTCCTCTTTCCTTTCTCTCTTCTTTCCTTCTTCTTTTCTTTCCTTTTCTTCTCTTTCTTTCCTTTTCTTTTTCTTCTTCTTTCCTTTTTTCTCAAGATCTGATTTCTTTTCTTTCTTTTTTTTTTCTCAAGATCTGATCTCTCTTCTTCTTCTTTTTTTTTTGTTGGGATTGTAGGGCGACGTACCAGAAGAAGATGACTCGGCGAGGATGGTGACGATGGAACGGCGACGATGACGATGACAATGACGATGGACGACGGCGATCGAAGCGAAGATCGTTCGTGGTACGGAAACACCACGAAGCCTGGCTCTGATACCAACTTGATGCAGGCGCGCGTCGTCCAAGAGCGGTTGATAAAGACGATGCTATATTTTTTTTTTATATTTTTTTTGTAACGAGATAACTAGTGATACGGAATCACCGAGAGGAAGTGGCGGAGGGGCTAAGAACCGTGACAGAGAAGAAAAGACTAGAAGCTTAGATGAGAGGGGGCCTGAAATCCATCAGGGTACAAGGTGGGGACTCAAATCCATGAGCCAACGAAGGCATCCGCCATCAATTTTCATTCATCATAATCTGTCCTCCAATGGTTACAATGGGGGCCTTTAAATAGGCTAAAAGAAAAAATAAAAATGGCAACAAATTTAAAAGCCAATAAGTATCCTAACAACTTGCCTAAAATAAAGATCTCAAATAAAAAGATTCTAAAAGATATCATAAGAGATATCCTGCCTTATTCATCCATGGCAGGCTAGGATGGGCCTTCGGGTGCGCCAACGAGCTTGGGCCCAAGTCCGTTCACATCATCGATGATATGAGTTAATTCTGAATCAGACTCGATTCAAGGGCATAATGCACTTCAAGGTTACAGATCGGCCAAAATCCGAATGGGTTTGGAGTCTTTGGGCAAACCGGTTTAGGTTCGGACGTACCCTTAAACCATGAAATAAGCTTAAGCACTCAGCTCATTTGAATACATTGTGGAACTTCTAGGACTTTGTAGTTACCTCCTATGACTATGTATATGCTTCTAGGACTTTGGAGAGACCTATGACTATGCACATATATTTAGTAATAGATAGTTGAGAAAATATAATTTGGACTATCGAAGTGTCATTTTGAAATTAATCATGAGATTTTTAGATTCAAATGTCATTGGAAAGTTAACTTTTCATTAAATTCTACACCCAAAGAGGTGGAGACCTGTCCCTTGCCTTCATGCGCGCGCGCGCGCGCGCGCACACACACATATATATATAGGGAACATGGTCATCCCGACCACCCAACACGCTAGTCCTCCCTTCAATTTGAGTGCCACATGACAATTTTTAATCATATTTCTTTTTATGGATGGTCAATCCACTCTACTTAGATCAAAATTTAAAAAAAAAAATTCTAAAAAAAAAACTTAAAACAACCCGATCAACGGTCTACAAATTTAACGGTAAACTGTAGCGTGCAAATAGCCCTTGCTATAGTTAATTTAAAAATGCCACTTAGCATAATTTTTTTTCTAAATTATTTTTCATGATCATTGTTAGGAGGGATGTACCCACCTTGACCAACCCCTAACCCCGGTTAAAAAGTGCCATGTGGCACCCAAATTGAAGGGAGGACTAGCGTGTTGGGTGGTCGGGAGGACCATATTCCCTATTCCCATATATATATATATATATATATATATATATATATATATATATATATATATATATATATATATATATATATATATATATATATATATATATATATATATACACACACACACACACACACACACACACACACACACACACACACACACACACACACACACACACACACAGAGGGCTGTTACGGTGAGCTGTGAGCTGCGGTAGGAGAAAATGAGCTGCGCGCATTTTGACCCCCCTAAAAGTTTTGGAATTTGATGAAATTTGGTGAGGGTGTTGTCTAGGGTAAGATGATCATCCTCACCAATTTTCATCAAATTCCAAAACTTCTAGGGGGGTCAAATGGTCGAAGCAAAATCTGCAGATTTTAACGGTGACTGCGGACAGCAGAATTTGCTTCGACCATTTAACCCCCCTAGAAGTTTTGGAATTTGATGAAAATTGGTGAGGATGATCATCTAACCCTAGACAACACCCTAACCAAATTTCATCAAATTCCAAAACTTCTAGGGGGGGTGAAAATACCTGCAGCTCACTTCCTAAAACCGCAGCTCACAGCTCACTGTAACATTCCTCTCTCTCTCTCTCTCTCTCTCTCTCTCTCTCTCTCTCTCTCTCTATATATATATATATATATATATATATATATATATATATATATAATCCGGGCCCTCCATTAGATCCCGACGTACGGTTCGAATTAGATGGGGAGTTAAAGCAATGGTGTCCGCATTAAATGCGGGCTTTTAATACGGGTATTTAATGCGGACATCATTGCTTTAACTCCCCATCTAATCCGAACCGTAAGTCGGCATCAAATGGACGACCCGGATCATAGGTAACTATACGAGTAAGAGGCCATGAGTACGAGTATCCCTCCCCGGGGAAGGATACTCTTACTCATGGCCTCTTACTCATATGTTACCTATGATCCGGGGGATACTCTTACTCATGGTCTTTTACTCATATAGTTACCTATGATCAGGGCCGTCCATTAAATCCCGACGTACGGTTCGGATTAGATGGGGAGTTAAAACAATGGTGTCCGCATTAAATGTGGGCTTTTAATACGGGTTTTTAATAAGGGCATTTAATGCGGACACCATTGCTTTAACTCCCCATCTAATCCGAACCGTACGTCGGGATCTAATGGACGGCCCGGATCATAGGTAACTATATGAGTAAGAGGCCATGAGGAAGAGTATCCCTTCCCTATATATATATATATATATATATATATATATATATATATATATATAGGGGGCTGCTATGCTGCGGCATGCGGTGCGTGCGGCATCGCACCGCAACCGTGTGATACACTGCTGCGTGCATCGCATGCACGCAGTGCGTGCATCACACATCTGCGGTGCGATGCCGCACGCACCGCATGCCGCATTCAAGCATTTCTCTCTCTCTCTCTCTCTCTCTCTCTCTCTCTCTCTATATATATATATATATATATATATATATATATATATATAGTAGTGATACATTGCGGCTGGGTAACGTGCGATCACACCCTTCTAGGGCATTTTCGGAATTTTTTTTTTTGGGGATTGATCACCCACCCTTGGATAGCACACAAAAAATTTCAACCCGATCCAAGACCTATAGGCCGTCCAAATGTGATCGACTTTTATCGGTCGTTCATTGTTTTCATCATTTTGATCAACACATTTAGACGACCTACAGGACTTGGATCGGGCTGAAATTTTTTATGTGTGCTATCCAAGGGTGGGTGATCAATCCCCAAAAAAAAAAAATTCAAAATGCCCCAGAAGGGGGTGCCGCACGTTAAGGCCGCACGTTACCGGCCGCAACGTATCACTACTCTCTCTCTCTCTCTCTCTCTCTCTCTCTCTCTATATATATATATATATATATATATATATATATATATATATATATATATATATATATATAGAGAGAGAGAGAGAGAGAGAGAGAGGGATATTACGTTGCGTTGTGCGCTGCCGCCAGACAAAGTGAGCTGCGCTCAGCCCGGCCGTCCGATCACGCGGATCGTATGCGAACCGGCTGAAATCCCCCGCCCGTCCGATCGCGCTCAGCCCGGCCGTCCGATCGCGCGGATCGCACACAGCCCTCCCCACCCCGTGTTTTGATCAGTCGTCCCCATCAAACCGTTTGTTCGATTCCCATCCGTTGGATCGATGGGAATCGAACGGACCAAAATATTTTTCGTTGTTACTGTAGCAACTACAGTAACAGCGAAAAACGTTGTCCGTTTGATTTCCATCGATCCAACGGATGGGAATCAAATTATGTGTTAATTCAATTCCCATCCGTTGGATCGATGGGAATCGAACGGACCACAACGTTTTTCACTGTTACTGTAGTCCGTTCGATTCCCATCGATCCAACGGATGGGAATCGAACAAACGGTTTGATGGGGGCGGCTGATCAAAACACGGGGGCGACTGTGTGCTGCACGAGCGATTGGACGGCCGGGCTGAGCGCAGCTCACTTTGTCTGGCAGCAGCGCACGACGCAACGTAACATCCCTATATATATATATATATATATATATATATATATATATATATATATATATATATATATATATATATATATATATATATATATATATATATATATATATATATATATATAGTAGTGATACATTGTGGCTGGGGTTAGTGTGCGGCTTCAGTGCGGCGGGCCGGGGGGTGTACGGACCGTCCGATCAACCGATCCAACGATCGGGATTCAGCCCCCCCACCGACCGCAGCTGTTACTGTGGCGGGCACAGTAACAGCGATTTCGATGGGGGGGTTGAACCCCGGCCGTCCGATCGTCGTGAATCGAACAGCATAAATTTTTCCGCCCCGGTTAAAATTTATAGCCGTTCGATCAAATGATTGAACGGATGAGATCCGTGGGAAACAATTGAATAGGACAAAAAATCATGATCTTATCCATTCGATCATTCGTTCGAACGGCTATAAATTTTAACCGGGGCGGAAAGATTTGTGTCGTTCGATTCACGACGATCGGACGGCCGGGGTTCAACCCCCCCACCGAAATCGTTGTTACTGTGCCCGCCACAGTAACAGCGATTTGTGGTAGGGGGGCTGAATCCCGATCGTTGGATCGGTTGATCGGACGGCCCGTAGACCCTCCGGCCCGCTAACCCCGGCCGCAATGTATCACTACTATATATATATATATATATATATATATATATATATATATATATATATAGAGAGAGAGAGAGAGGAATGTTAGGGCGCGGCGTGCGGTGCGTGCGGCGCCGCACCGCAGCCGTCTGATGCACGCGCTGCAGCCGTCTGATGCACGCGCTGCATGCATCGCATGCACGCAGCAGTGCATCAGACGGCTGCGGTGAGGTGTCGCACTTACCGCATGCCGCATTATAGCATTTCTCTCTCTCTCTCTCTCTCTCTCTCTCTCTCTCTCTCTCTATATATATATATATATATATATATATATATATATATATAGGGGAGAAATACTCTTAGTCATGGCCTCTTACTCATATAGTTACCTATGATCCGGGCCGTCCATTAGATCTCGACGTACGGTTCGGATTAGATAGGGAGTTAAAGCAATGGTGTCCGCATTAAATGCCCGTATTAAAAGCCCGCATTTAATGCGGACACCATTGCTTTAACTCCCCATCTAATCCGAACCGTACGTCGGGATCTAATGGTACTCTTACTCATATAGTTACCTATGATCCGAGCCGTCCATTAGATCCCAACATACGGTTCGGATTAGATGGGGAGTTAAAGCAATGGTGTCTGCATTAAATGCCCGTATTAAAAGCCTGCATTTAATGCGGACACCATTGTTTTAACTCCCCATCTAATCCGAACCGTACGTCAGGATTTAATGGACACCCCGGATCATAGATAACTATATGAGTAAGAGGCCATGAGTAAAAGTATCCCTCCCCATATATATATATATATATATATATATATATATATATATATATATATGGGGGTCGAGATCCGGTGCCTTTAGAAAAGTGCCATCAGTTGGGATGTCAATTCTGGCCATAGATTCAATCATCCACGAACAGCTCGGATCAAAACCTCATTTAACAATCTATTTATGTCCATATGTTGTCGGAATCTCATGCCTTCATCTCTGAGCGCGATGCTAGAGCACCGTTCCCCGACATCGAGCACCGCATCCAGAAGCTCGATCTGCGACCCCGACACCCCAGCACCACTTCCCAACACCGAGCACCGCTCTCCGATACCGAAGCACCGCTCCCCGACACCGGAGCACCGCTCCCCAACGTCAGAGCACCGCTCCCCGACCCCAAGCACCGCTCACCGACGCCGGAGCACCGCTCCCTGAAGCCCGATCTGCGACCCCGACACCCCAGCACCACTCCTCGACCCCGAAAACCACTCCCCGATGCACGGGATCTCGACAACATCTTCACGTAAATGGATTGTGAAATGAGATGTTGATCTGAGCTGCTCGTGGATGATTGAATCTATAGCCAGAAATTGACGTCCCAACTGAAGGCACTTTTCTGAAGGCACCGGATCCCAACCCTATATATATATATATATATATATATAGGGTGCACGGTCCTCCCGACTAACCAACACGCTAGTCCTCCCTTCAATTCAGGTGCCACATGGCACTTTTTAACCGGTGTTAGGGATTGGTCAAGGTGGGTTCATCCCCTCCTAACAATGATCATGAAAAACAATTTGGAAAAAATATGTCAAGTGGCATTTTTATAACCATAGCAATGGGTATTTGCGTGCTACAGTTTACTATTAAATTTGTCGGCCTTTGATCGGGTTGTTTTAAGTTTTTTTTTGAAATTTTTTTTTAATCATGATCTAAGTAGAGTGGATTGATTATCCATTAGAAAAAATTGGTTAAAAAGTACCACGTGGCACCTGAATATAGGGGAGGAGTGTAGGACTAGCGTGTTGGCTAGCCGTAAGACCATATTCCTTATATATATATATATATATATATATATATATATATATATATATATATATATATATATATATATATATATATATATATATATATATATAGATGATGATTGATGGATGAATGAACGAAGCTTGCATGCACTTTTTAGTTGTTCTAAATTGTACTTAGCTCCTAACATATGGGCAGATTCCTAGAGGTTCAGTTTTCTTGGTCGACTTCTATAGAGAACCTAAATTGTGATAGCTTGTGTTTCCTCCTAACTCACCATATCCCAGTCTTCAGCATTGAGTCCTTGAAGTTACCACACCGGCATCAATAAACATCCAATTGAAAACTACCGCTATTTTGATGGGCATATATAAATATCAAATGTATCAAAAGACCTATAAGTTTAACCGAACTCCTTGTAAAACTATAAGGAACTAAATATTATTGTAACAAGTTTCTAATTGATTATAGAAGAGGTCTGCATTTTGCATATTGTCTAAAGCACTCTCTACTTCATTAGAACAAAGTTTCTTCCATATTGAAACATTTTTCTGCTGCAATAAAAACATGAGTAGCACAAAAGTACGATCACATTAGTTTCATGAGCTATCAATCCATTCTAAAAGTATGCATGAATAAAAAACATTCAGCATAGAGCCAACCAAAACTGTGGGGATCTTTTATATTTTTATTACTAGTATTTTTATTGCATTGTTTGGGATGTGGAACATAGAAAAGTCGATGCATGAATTCATTCCTTCCATAATTGCAAAGCAAGGAATACTTATTTCCTTACATCTTGAACCCAGCAAATCCCTTTAGCAATAACTTCATCCCTCCGAAGCCAATGAATTTGCCTTAAAATCCAGTCATCAATCGCATCTTCCATCATTAGCTGCAAAATCTGTTTTGAAATCCAAAAAACCTGCCTTCTGCAAAACATAACATCAGAAAAGTAGCAAATCAATCAAGGTTTGGTCATGTTGGAGCGGTTATAAATGTACATGACTCCATGTGAATATCTTGTTGTAGTAATTCTAGATGTAGACTTCTCATTCTATGTGCACAAGAATGATGCAAAGAATCAATTCATTAAACAAATCAATATATTTTTGACAATATGGTAGGCGAGAATTCCATTAAAATTATAGGGGAAATACTAGCGGCTTATCAACGAATTAGATGGCAAAAACAAGACAAGAACAACCAAATGCAACAACCGTAACCAAAGCAGTTAGTTATGTTAACCTGACATAAAGACATGCATTATTGCAAATACAATTCACTGAAGTCGAATAATTACCATGATAACTACCAATGTTACCAAAATCACGGACTTTTTGAAAGTTGCTTTTTAATCACGACTTATTCCCCAAACGTTTGCTACGGGAATAAGTCGTGACTTTTTCAAAAAATCAGGATTTTTTGAATAAATCATGAATTACACGTATTAATAGCAAATTACCCGTCTTTTTCTAGAATGATATATACATGATATATTGTTCAAAAAAAATGTTAGAATACTATTGTGCTTGCTGCGATTATCATTTATAAACTGAAATTCTCTTTTATTATCATTGAAATATTGTTTGATGTCTTGGAAACCTTGGTCGGATGATAGCATGTGATTTCCCCTCTTTTGTAAGTGCTGAAATTTAATTACCTAGTACTGAATTTTGTTCTATCTATTTAAATTCTGCACTTTAGTTATTAAAAGACTCGCATGCATCAATTTTGCAAGTTCCCTAATGATTCATGATTGACCCCACTGGATCACGTGAGGACAAATACAATTGGTTACATAATATGAATCTATATGGGATATAACATGGATGTTTGTAGAACAATTCATGTTTCAAGATTTTGGGTCATGATTCCCCTACTCTAGTACTAGGCTAGGTTTAGATCGAGTGCTGATAGCAAGCCAGGTTGCAAATCCACCCATATTAGTTCCAAACAATTGATATCAGAGAAGTCACTTGGCTTGTTATATATTATTAGATCTATAACTATATTATTAGATCTGTGCTTATAAAGTTGCATCCGAATCATTTAGATAACCTCAGATGATGGATTTATGGATTGGTTTAGATCCAAGATGAAACGGATTAAATTCCCTTGATCTAGTTCCTGCAGTTCTGAAATTCTACACAGAATCAGGACAGCAACACGTACATAATGTCATTACCCATCAAACCACATTTTATCGGCCCAAATTTTGGATGACGCCTTCATGACTTCCGAAGGTGTATGATCACATAATTCCATGGAAGATTTTATAATTTTCACTGTATTAAATTTCTTCGAAATATTTTTGCAGCATATAATTGATCATATGATGAAACATAAAATGATATATCCAATAGGATTAGAACTGGTTGGATTAAGAGGCTATGTGATCGATGCATGCCTTTAAGATTTAAAAGGGTAAATTTTAAAAGGACAACTGATCCTCAAAGTTATCTGGTTCAGAATGTTGGCGCCTTTAAAGGGAGATCAAGCTTATAAGATGAGTGCGGTAGATATGAGGATTCTGAGGTGGATGTGAAACTAGGAGAGATAGAGTGAGCAATGTATTAGAGTAACTGTTGGAGTGGCACCAATTTAGGACAAGACAATGGAGAACAAATTAGAACGGTTTGAGCATGTTCAACCAATGTTGTTAAACCTGAACCGGATCAGGCGGTTGAACCAGATTGAACCAAAACAATTTAAGTTTGTGGTCCGGCTAATATATATAAACGGAGTGTGATTTGAACCGTTTAAATTGGCTGAACCGTCCAAACCGGACTTAAAACCGTTGAATCGGATGAATCATGAGCGAGTTACAGAACCAAGCGATAGTTAAATGCCATAGGCGTCGCATACATTCCCGTACTCTCATCCATCTCTAATCGCTAAAACAGTAAACCCACGGCCGAAACTCGCTTCTCTCTGCAACTCGCACGACTCGTCTCTCTGGTCTGGACTTCGGAACGTCAGGATGCAGGACGGCAGCAGATCGGAGTCATCAGTCCGACTCCAAGCCTCATTCGCCCCCACCTGCGACCTTCAGACGCCGAATACTAAACACGGGGAAGGCTTTGGCACCACAGTTTTTAGGTGAACCCTACTCCCAATCAAGTATATTTCTAGTTCTCTTACAAATCCTCTCTGCTATTATTATTTTGATTTTTATGTGAGTGACTACCCAGGAAGCCCTAATCTGGGTTACGGTTTGGGAGGTTTTGTCATCTTGATCTTTAATCAGGACATCAAATTGAAAGGAGAAGGAAAAAGGAAGATGGCAGCCTTCCTTCCCCTTCAATTTGATATTGTTAAAATTGTAAACCTTAACCCTGATTTAGGAATTGGGTTTGTGGTTCAATTAGGTTTTTTTCCTATAATTTTCCCTGATTTGTGAACTGGTTTTGTATTTCGATTTGCTATTTTTTTCTCTATAATTTTTGATGTTGATTTTAGTTGATGTGGAAAAAACCACCTTCAAGTTAGTATCTTCAATTTGTTTTCATAGTTGTGGCCCATGTGAATTGTGGTTGTGAATGTTGTTGTCATGATGTATTAACACTTGGTAAAATATATATAAAGATAGTTATACTTGCCAAGTAACCAAGTTGATGTTGTGTTTAAACTGGTGTCGGTAACTTGGATAAAGATAGTTGATGCTTGATAAGCTGATAGTGATATTGATGCAGTTGTATGACTTGTGTCACTGTTATTGGCAATTGGCATATTGCTATATTAATATTGGTGCAGGCGTCAGGCGATTGTTCTGAACCTAAAAAAATGGCATCCTATGGACAAAATTCTACCGCGGGATCTGCAACACCTTTCGTTCGAGGGAAAATGGAACCAATATGGCAGCATGCTAGTGAAGGAAGTGATCTCCAAGATGGTAAGAAGACATTCATGTGCTTATACTGCAAGAAAACTATAAAAGGTGGAGGGATAAATAGGATGAAACAACTCTTGGTCGAAAGAAGTGGTTAGATTGGTCCTTGCAAAAGTGTCCCTCATGATATTTGATATAAAATAGAAGAATCATTCAAATCCAATACGGATGTAGGCATGCTTACTAAACCAATGCTACAATATTAATTTCAACACTTCAAACACAAGTGCATTCACTTATGAGTTTCGCAAGACTAACAAAAGAGCTAACAAGTACTGAACACGATGTCATGAACCAAACAATTTCACCACATATTTTTCTATAAATAAAGAGAAAATTCAGTAAATCATATAACTAAGATAGGCACAAAAGCATCGGATGGATCTTCCCTAAGTCTGGATGAAAAAAGATGTGATGTAATGTAAAAATAGCATGCAAATTTTAGCCCAAACGAAGAAATATGGCCAAAAGGATCAAAACGTGGAGTGGAGGCCAATGACTAACTTGGGAAAGATGTTACCTTTGTATTGTAGCCCAGAAAGTACCTTGGCATCACCGAATCCTCGCAAGAATTCCCCAAAATAGAGGAAAATTGCAGAGAGGGAGATGGCAGTTGAGAAGGGGAAGGTTAGAAGTCTAGATAATGGCATATGAGGGAAATATAGATCACCAATGCAGAAAATCTGCCGTAGAGATGAGTTTGAGATGGTAGAGGGATGAGAACAAATGGATTTGGACGGAAGAGAAGGTTCAAGATGAATAGTGATGAGATTAGGGTTTCCAGACCACCAACGGCTCATTGAAAAGTTTTCAATCTTCCAAAATATGCTGCTATTAGGGTTTTAACTTCCACTTTGTAGAGCAATGAGAGAGTGAGAAATAGAGGGCCCACGTCTTCCATGTAACACAGAAGGTGAGAAAAAAAGAGGGGACGAAACACATGTACCGGTACCACCCAACCCGTGGTTACTCTTCACCTGAACAGTACCCAGTGAATAGTACCCGCGGTTACTGTTCAGGTGAACAGTAACTGGGCTGCCGACTTATCCGATTTGGGGTGAATAAAGTAGGGTTTCATAGAAATGAAACCGTGTCTTCTAAGGACGAAAGGACACTTTTACTTTACTACTACCATTCATGCCTTCATTGACAAAATCCATATGTAATCTACCTATAAAATTTTAGAAAATTTGCAACATAAATCCACAGCAATTCATGGTGTTTATGGACTGCTTACAAGTTACAATAACTAGTATCAGCATCGTATTGAATGTAGATAATGTTCGTTGATAAAATTTTCATATGTTATCTCTTGCTTTGAAGAAATCTGATAAAAGTTAAACAAACTTTGCCCCATCTATACAGGGCATGCTCTAAGTTTCTAATTTGCATTGATTCCTATCAAGGCCATGTTCTCCAAAGTTGGAAATGAAATTAGTTTAAGAAATTAACTAGGTATAATTATAGATCTCAGAAACTTACCAGGAATCATGTATTACAATTCAATACTAGTAAAAGAAATGGAAAACAACCAGCAAATCTTGTAAAGGTAGAAATAAAAACACTAAACATTTCTCATAGAATTCAGCAGGAACTGCAAGGCGTAGGATATAGGAACATATTGCTGAACTTCTACAGGGAATTTACATAGCCATTTCCACTATTAAGAATCTATTCGCATGATGTGCTGTTGTCAATTACCATACATTATTGCTAGACTGGTATGACCGGCCTATGAAATTATAGTATCCACTAATGTTATTGAAGGTTTGCCATCATCGATAAAAAGAAGTGGATTATCAAAAACATGTGGCAGAATAAATCACCTAATTTGAAGTCAACAAATTCACTTGAAAAATAGTACACCATGTAATAACACACACCTTAGCCAACCTCTCCGATTAAGTTGGAATATGTTATCAACTAGATTCAACAGCGGCACGCTCACATTAGTCGGTGTCCACTGCAAACAATAGTAAAGCACCCAAAAAAAAGCTCAACATAAAGAGGGGAAAAAGAAAACGCACGCACAACTAAAGCTTTACAATAAATCTCTAAAGGAAGGAACAAATAGTCCAAAAATCCATGAAATTTGAACTTTGTACTAACACTGATCGAACAACATTTTAATAGTGTTATGATTTTGAGCTATATGACAATCCACAAATCAGTATGTACTTGCCTTGGAAGATCTAGAGCAAATGAAAGAAATAGGTATGAGTATCTTGCTAACTTGATGCAAAAGTAGCTAGTAAAAGTCCAACATTTGCACCTTTACTTTAAAATTGTAATATGTTGTACTGGTACATATGATCCTTGAAGTAGATTACTATTTTTTTCATTAAAAAAGAAAAACCTTAAATTGAAGAAAATTACAAACAAAATAAAGATACAAAAAGGGAAGGAAATACCCAAGATACCAGGATACATCACTTACCTAGCGCACCCTCAGCTGACATGATACAACACGTTATGATACAGGATACCTAATAGTTTTCATTGTCATTCACTTATTGTCTAGGACCATGGAAAGGTTTTCCCCATTTCTCTCAATATGCAACATCCGATCTACTTATGGAATCATTTGCCTTCACCTGGTGACAAGTTGATATGGTTCTCAAATATGCAACAAGTTGCCATATTGAGACACTGCAACAATTGGTTGCCATGAGAGGTAGAATAAATTTTACATGCACAGTGTAATTATAATTTTACATGTGTCCACACACACACACACACACCTGGTGACATGTTGATATGGTTCTCAAATATGCAACAAGTTGCCATATTGAGACACTGCAACAATTGGTTGCCATGAGAGGTAGAATAAATTTTACATGCACAGTGTAATTATAATTTTACATGTGTCCACACACACACACACACACACACACACATATATATAGGGTTCTGATCGGGTGAGAAACCTCTTATATGTGAAACCTACCTAGAGGTTTCATAATTTGATGAAACTTGGTGGGTGTTATACCTATAGTAAGTTGATCACCCTCATCAAAAATAATCAAATTCTAAAATCTCTAGGGGCATCAAATGTTAGAATATTTATTGACTGTCCATAAAAACCGGGTTAATTTGAATACCATAGTTGTTACACCTAAAGGTTTTAGAATTTGATGATTTTTGATGATGATTATCAACTTACCATAGGTATCCGTATCACACCCACCAAGTTTCATCAAATTCTAAAACCTCTAGGTAGGTTTCGCATATAAGAGATTTCTCACCCGATCGGGACCCTATATGTGTGTGTGTGTGTGTGTGTGTGTGTGTGTTACTCATCTCCATATCTGCGTGACTGTATCATAGATGTTGCGCACAAAAAGAAAACAAATGGGTCTTTGTATCCTGTGTTTGTGCGCCCGTGTTCATATCTGTGTCCGTGTATCATAAGGAAAAAACAGATATGCAGACAGTAAAATAGCCCTAAGGGCACCATTCTTTGCTAGTATATATACAATTCTTTACATACTATCAAGATACTATGCCAAATCCATAGCTTTCAAGGGTACAAATCAACTTTCACATCTATGCACATAGACCATGGCTCCATTAAAGCCCTTGATTTAATCTGAAATAGGCCTTCATAACATTTGTAGAAAGACTATATTATGCCTCCAAACCTACTATTCCTGGATTTCCAAATGGGCAAAATCCAGGCAAGGTTTTTTGGCTGGTCAATCAATGTACATATGAATTTTCTGTCCCCGCAATCTTCAACATATACTCATTGAATGATTCATCTTCGAACTGTCAGTAGCGCAAAAAGGTGGTATTTTATTTTACATGAAATTATAGTACCATAAAAGTGTATTGCATCGCATTCTTTGCAAATAGCCCACATTATTTGCAAAAGACCAAATAAACAAATGTCCCATAGAGGGGTTGCTTAGCAATTAGTGGAATGATAGAATGTGCTTAGAGACTATTTATTAGGGCTATGTAATAATCTTTGGAAGGGTAAGGACTCAAGTTCCAACACTATAAGATAAACAGTACCTTCTTCGATCAAGCGAGCCATGAGCACATTGACATCATACTTATCAAAGTTCTCCGAAAGAGGAGGCACAAAAACAATCTGATTTCCTAAAAGCATGATGTATCCAAGAAAAGCATTTCATTGCAATGATAATCTTTGACCAAGAACCTAAAGTTTCATGATAATAGACAAGGAGACATGTTTATACTTGTCGTGAATTTCACAAGCATTAGATTGAATGATACATACTTCGTATGATCGAATTCTTCTATAATAAGCAGCAATGAGAAAATGAATACGACCATTAAAATCCTTTAGCAAAACAGTCAAGTTTCTACTTGGCTAAAGTTACAGCATCAAATAGATAGAAACACAGTATGAGCACTGGTTCCTTTAAGAATCTTCTAGCTTATTATACATGTAAAATCATGATTTTATTTGAAACAACCCAAAAATGAAAGAAATCAGATTTTTAAGAATCTGCTGTCTTATTTTACTTTTTCTGCTACATTTAAATCCCTAAATTACTAAGAATATATAAGAAACATTAAACATGCTACGAAACGATACAAACATAACTATGATGCATAAATAGCCTTTACTTGGGAAACTTGTAGAACAAGTGGAAATCGTATCATTAGGGCATTAGCACAATGTATATGTACAAAGAGAAATTTCTCCTCGAAAAAAAAAGGGTATATGTACAAAGAGATAAGTGTGGCACAGACATGAAACTTATATTTGATGGATCAATTGTGTCCACAGATTTGTTTCTCACTTGAGGTAACAACGTCAATTTTTATGTAGTCAACGATAACTGTTCCTTACAATTTATGTGACTGCGTAGAAAAAAAAATAACCAACATACAAGCATACAAAATATTATATGTTACGTGTCTCCTGACCTCTAAATTTTATTTTTGTACAAAACGAAGCAACATTTAACTTTAAGCAATAAGCTCAATATTACACACGTGTATCCACGCATCATCACCCTTTACAGGCTTTACTGTGTCCAACACTGACATCTACACTAATATCTGAGTAACGTGTGGCGAATAAGTACTAAGAATATTACATGAATATGTTAGAAGAACTATGGAAAAAGAGTATATAAGCTATTAGTTGACATAATATCTGCGGTACCTCAGGTGGCACTCCAGCCAGATCTTCCAAAAGACCGGTTGCTACTGCATTTTTTGAAGCAGAAAAGTTATCCAAACCAATCCTGTCAAGGTTATCTGATTGTTGGCTCCTGTGAGAATCCAGAGTTGCAGATTCTTCAATGCGATTAACAACCCGAGGTGGAAACTCTTTGGAGTTCAATTCATTGTCTGAGTGCCATCCATTGGCTTGTCCATAAGAATGATCTTCATCATGGGCCTCTTCATCAGAGAGGCTACGAGAAGTACCAATGTGACTGTAGCTCGGACTGTGCTTACTCCTCTCTTCTTCATTCCAAGACAAAGCCATGCTATGTTCTGCTATTGGGGGAGAAAAAACATGAGATGGTGATGAGCCAACAACTTTCTGTCGAAGACCATCTGAAACACCTTTGACTTGGCGAACTATATCATCCATGGCATCATCCACATTGACTGTTGAAATGAAAATAAGAAATAAGTAGCAGAAGTATAAACCATTAAAAATAATAGAAGAGGTTATCACGAAAAGATGAGTGTCCCCAGTATCTTCCAAATCAGCAGTAGAACTAGTTGCTAAAGCATACTGGACCGATCATATAATTTGTCCAGGTACAAATATTAGGCATGCAGATGAAATCTGACATATTTCCAGTTTTACAGCACTATATCAAACATATAAAATGATAGGAGAGAACCAAATTACTTCTGATTCATTAGATTTCTACATAACGGGGCACCCCACCACTCCGAACCTACTTGAAACCTTCAAATTATGATTGTATATCCCAATATCTGCTAACAGCTACAGACAGAATACATGCGTACAGGTACCTGTTGTTCGTTTGTCCATAAAAATTCTAGGATCAGCAGGATCCTGTCGCTCCAGGAAAAAAATGGTGAATACAACTGAGAGAATACACCAAGGATTTCAACATCCAAATAGACAATCATCCTCGACATCTTAACTGAATCTCCTTCAAATTTATAGTATATGAACGACATGATTGTAGGGAGAATTTTTCTGCTTATTTCGAAAAATGTATGTGTATCATTAAAAAATTAAAAAATTAAAAGAAAGGGAGTGGCTATTTCCTATGAGAGTGGGTTGATGTTTTATGGGATGGAATAGGGGTGAAGAAAACAAATCTGTACGAATCAGATTTCGATGGGTGTAAGAAAAGTTTAAGTTTGATGGTCAGAATTGGTGAGGTGCTACCAGAATTGGTGCATAAAGTTGTATCAATTAATGGCCGATTAGGATAACTGGTTGTTATGAAGTAAAACTCCTGCTTAACTACTTGTCTTGGATCATGCAGAGACTGGAATATGCCGATATGATTGTTAATCAATCTTGAGGATCAAATATTGGAAAGGTTGCAAGAATGAGATAAACCACCGCTGCGGTCAATGACCCATATTAGTGAGTACATGGGCTATGGTCATCTCATTAAACATGTGAGTACAATACATAACTAAACAATTATGTACATAAACAAAAGATTAAATCCTCTAGAAACCACTCTCGAACTCATACTGGAGAATCTAAGTCTGAGGGCATGCGCAGCATTGAAATCACTATTTGGTATGGATTTTGTGAACTTGTTTGCAAGCTATTTGGTAAACTAAACTAAATAGTCTAAATGTAAGTGACATACAAATAGAATAAAGCTGGTCAATGAAGTGGCATTATTGTGCATTATTCCCAAATGAAAACAAGATTACTAGCCACTGGCTAACACTTATCATAGGAGCGATTGAGCGAAAAGTTTTAGTGTGAAACTATGTCCAAGTAGGGCTGTTAATGGGCTCGGGCCAGCCCGAGGCCCACTGGGCTGGGCCCAATTTGGGCCTAGTTTGGACAGAGTTAGCTTGGGCTTTTGGCTGGGCCCTAGTTTGGACAGAGTTAGCTTAGGATTTTGGCCGGGCTGGGCTCGAACTTTCGAACCTGACTGTGTTATGGGCCAGGTATGGACAACCACAAACCCGACCCGGAGCCCGAACTGAAGCCGAAATATTTTATTTTTATTTTTTATATACAATGAATACAAAGTTTTAAAAGAGCCCACATTACAAATATCAATGCCTCGGACTTTAGAAGCATTATTTCACATATATCCTTTTAATCTATATCATAATTGCTATTTCTACTTTTATTGTGTGATCAAGAGAAGAAAAAAATATTTAGGCATATACCATGCTAGAAATACGGGCTTAATTTGGGCTGGGTTTGGGCTTGGGCTTCGTAAAAATGTTTGGGCCGGGTTTGGGCGAAGTCCGAAAATTTTAATTTGGGCCTGGGCCGAGTATGAACACACATTCATAAGTTTGGGTCGGGCCTGGGCATGGGTGGCCCGACCTGAACCCGGCCCATTAACAGCCCTATGTTCAAGATTAGGTGCAAAAGACAAGCAACCTCCGTAGCAGTATGAGTTGTCAGATGATACTCCATTGTGAAGTTATAGAGATGGACGAATATCCTAACTATATGAAAAGTTAGTAGTGAAACGTCGATCAGTGGAATCACCACCAATCAACATCACTAAAGGAAGAACAAAAAGAGAAGAAAAGATCGAGTGAAGGTCAACATAAGGTAATCCATAATGCATATATGGTCACATGATGTACGACATGTAGGGCATAAACAAATCGGCACACCACATCAACTACTTTTGACTCAACAAGTAACAGTGGAGGTTAATCCAAACCGGGTTGAGAAGCACGAAAGCCAAGTTAAAGATGGAAGCTTTTATGGTCTTTTTAAGAGATTTAAATATAAAATTCAGCAAACACGAAAGATCCACAAATCAGATTTTCATGAGGACTAGCAACCTAATCAATATAGCATGCTTATAAGTTGACAAATAAAGAAAGCAAACCAATAGAAGTATAGAACTAATTTATAACTCAAAGAAACGTTGCAAATAATAAATTCAGCACTATAAGCTCATGTAAAGACAATTCAAAGACATAGTTAAGGATCTAACGGATATCAAGCCAAGACACTACTATATGGAATACGATCAAGTAACGATTATGAGGACATATGGCCATAAAACGATAGAAGCGGAGAGATGCCGATGAAAGTCAATGAAAACGATCAAAGTATGAGAAAGATAATACTGATGAAAGTAAACTCCGTTGTGGGAGAAAGCTCCGTCGAAGAAGATGAAAAGTGCAAGGAAGACGAGTGTTCGAAGCAGGAAGAAATCCACAGGGTCAATGACGAACGAAGAAGCACCCTTCTTCAAAGCTCTCGCAAGAGACTCGATCTCAATCCAACATAGCATGCCTCCTCATTAGGGTTTCAATCCTTTTTATAGAGGAGGAGGTGGCCCGCATATGGAATTGCAAAAGGTAGAAACAAGGGAGAGAAGACTCGAAGCAAAAGGGATACACAAAGAGGGGTTATGTAGGCTCCGATGAAGGGCATTACAAACCTAAGCCTCTTGGGCTTCCCATTGGTCAACAAACTAAGAGTTATTTGTCAATATAGGGCGATAAACTCAAAAGGACAGCAAACATATCGGTGTTGCATATAGTTCTGTGAAGCACATGCTTTCAATATTAAGTATAGTTCGAAATCTAACAAGTTAGGATGCAATACTATCACGAAATATTGAATTTGGCATATAATAATAACAGTCGCAGCCATAGATTTCAGATTCAAAGAGATAATATGCAGCAGATTTTAAAGGACATAATGCTATGTATGCTTGCAAAGGTTACCGATGAACTAGATATGGTTATGATGATAACTAGGCATGTATTAGGCTTCAACAATCTACTGTCGTAGATTTTCCAAAAGAATAATTCTTTTGAAAAAAGAACTAAAAGACATAGAATTAAAAGAACTAAAAGACACATACCTGCCAATGTTTTCATCACTGACGTAGATTTTCCAAAAGAATAATTCTTCAAAAAATAAAAAACAAAACAAAAACCAAGATCAACTTTCTAAAAGAATATGACAATATCAGAAGAAACAAACCCATGCATTTCTACGAAAAGTAAAGGAGATTGCATACCTTTGAAGAAGCACTTAAAAAGTCCCACACTTCATGTTGCTCTGCAACATTGGCAATCGAGAGAAGATCCTAGTTAAATGAAACAAAAAAAAGACTCGCTGGTGAAAGATATATCCAACTAAAAGATTGCAAACTAGAGGACCAAACCATACTTGCAAATATTTGTCAAGAAGAATACACCGCTGGTGAACAAAATAGTCATCAATACTGGACGAAAGGAACCTCTTTGGGGGCAGATGTAATGAATAATTAGGTATGTCTTTAAGATGGCGGTGCAATCGCTCAAAATTTCGGTATCTGCAAGATAAAAAAAATGTCAGGCCATGTTGATTGATGATTAAAAATCCTATCTACCTTTTCAAATATTATATACAATATCTCTTTCAAATAACAATACTTACAAATATCTTGAAAGATCCATTTCTACATAATACATTTAATTTTTTCTGGATGAATATACAACTTATTAACACTTAAATCAATAGCTGGCCAAAGAATGTCAACAAAATTGTGAGGAAAAAGGTTTGGTATTCTTCAAACAAGGAGATGTTTAAAATGAGCAGGGTGAACGTACCAAGCGGGCAATGGAAATACAATGTCAAGTACAGTTCCGGATAAAGCCCATTAAAAAGAGTTTCCGCGCACAAAAAATGGAGGTGAACTTTTTCAATAAGGAAAATAAATGGAAACTACTACCAAAAAAATATGGATACATATTCCCACATGTTAATGTTGTCATGAGTGCCAATAGCAATTATCAACACAAACAAGAGGAAGGTTGATGCAGGACACCTATGAAATGCAAATAGTTTATCAAGCTTATATGCACAAGCACATAAACATAAGATTTTACTTGATTATCGTTTCAATTTCTTGGAAAATTAAAGCAGTTTATATAATCTGATTTCAGGCAAGGCATGCAGACTCGAGGTGTCGAGAGATTCAAAACACAAAAGAAGGTGATCGTTTGGAAGTCGAAGGACCTCCGTTGGCTAAGGGAAGGCCACAAACTCAGCTAGAAGTCCATCAATCCTCGAAAGGATTTCAGAAAGGAAGAGGTTTCAGGCTTCAACGGATTTCAAGTGGCGTTTTATAATATGTTGTATGGACCTATTGTAACCAGCAATCTGTAATGTATAAAAAAAAAAATACTAGTGAAGTAAGCAAGAAAGGTCTCACAGGGATAGGCTAAAGGTGATGAACTACACGGATGCGAGCCTCGCATAAAGAGTCTAGATGATAATTCTGATTAGTATATCAATTCCATGTGACAGGTGTCCACGAATAAGGTAAACATGAAGAAACACAAGGGCTGTCAAACGAGACGGCGTCGAAGTCCTACGGCGGGCGGTGGGCAGCCAAACGAAAGGCTGCAAGGCGGACCGTGGGCCTACAGTGGGTAGGTCGATGGAGGACCTGATGGCCGTTGCCGGATTGTTCGTTGGCGGGCCTTGCGGCCTGCTGTTGGACAGTCAGCAATAGGTTGTCGATGTGTCACGGGATGGTCCGGCGGTGGGCTTACGGCCTGCAATCGCAAGGCCCTATAGTGGGCCTAGGGATCGGCTCACGAGAGAGAGGCGGAGGGGCTCAGCGCCTGATTATAGAGGGGGGAAGGTGGGGTGCCGCAGCTGTGCGGGCGACGGATGAGGGGTCTATGCGGGTGCTGAAGGGAGGCGGAGGTGAGTCGCAACTCGTCCGGGGAGGGTGGTAGCCGGATCTGAGGGGAGGCAGAGGTGGGAGTGTCGCAGGCTGTGCGGGTGAGGGGGTAGGTCGCGGTTGGTGGTGAAGGGAGCCAAATGGGGTATTCGGGCTCCTGGTGTTGCGTACACAGCAAGAGAAAAGAAAAAGGCAGAGAGACAGAGACTTAGAGAGACATGGCTTCAACACCAAGGACGATGCAAAAGCAACACTTTTCTGTTATTCATTGACTACCCTTTCATATAGCATAGACCTATATATAAGCAAACCCTAGACCAACAACCCCAACAAGTTTTCTAATAAAAGCAGAAATAAAGCAACAAATTATACTAAAATAAAAAGATACATCCTAACTAGGAAATTAAAGGTGATAAGGAATCCTCATCCCATTCAAAGAGAATACTCATGCGCAACCCGTCGGCCTACGAGTGTACACACGAGTATTGAGCGGCCATCGTGTCGTGTCCCCATCAGAGGTCTTCCTAGTATGCTACTAATATGCATTTCTACAACAATACAACACGTTACTTACACGCAAAAAGTATTATTGATGATAAAATAAACAAATTTTTCATACAATACACAGAAGGGGGAAAAAGGTATACCAGATATGATGCTCACAACTCCTTTATCTTAATCCACATTCATAACCATAATCATGGTTGTTTAATTAATAGTGTGCCATCTCAATAGACATCTCCTTAAAAAAACAAGTAGACATGTTGCACCCCCATCACATCGATGTCGTGCCAAACTACCAATACATTCACAAAATAGCAGAGGCTCGAATGTGAAAAGCATATGGACATGAAATGTTATTACTTAGTACCTAAGAAGCACGGATACGGATACGGATACGGGATACGGGTACAACGATACGGCAAATCTCAAAAAAGTAGGATACAGGTACGGCTAAGGATACGATAATAAATTATTATTTTTTAAATATAAATTTTAAATAAAATACTAAATTATTAATTTATAGAACTATTAATTGATAGAATGCATCATAAAGAACATATTCAATATAGAAGCACGGGTTGTTGCATATTTAATATAAACAAAATATTAATTGTTGTAATTTATCACTATTTTTATAAAAAAAAATTAATAAAATTTTCATAATTGGCTCAATATTTTATCACTGTTTTTTATCGATCTTATTGCATACCTGTAGATCCTGGCGGCGGGTTAGAAGGGCTGCAAATGGGGCTGTGAGGGAGAGCGAGAGGCAGAAAGAGAGGGAGAGAAAGAGATGGGGCTGTGAGGGAGAGAGACGGGCAGACGGCTGCAATCGGATAGCGGACGGGTGCGGGGGGACAGTGGACGGCTGCTGTCGGGCAACGAACGAGCGGCTAACGGCTGTAGTCAGGCGCGGACGGCGGACGGCTGCAATCAGGTGGACAACGGACGACGAGCACGAGCGGACGCCTGCCTCTCTGCTCTCCCTCTCCTCTCGCTCGATACAGAGAACAGGATAGGGTGGGGTTAAATCTTGAGTAAATTTACTAAATTACACATAGACCCCTACAGTTTGAAAAACATATCACTTGCACCCCCTCCAGAGGGGGCATTTGTAGGGTTTTAAACATGAGGGGGAATAAGTGATAATCGGTCAAACTACATGGGTCTTTGTGCAATTTACTCTTAAATCTTTTAGTGTGGGACAATGGGTTTGGGTTTGGGTTTGAGTTTAACTTTTAACCAAACCCAAACTCGATAACCCAAGCCCAAACCAGCCAGCCGTATCCCTCCCGTATCCCGGCCATATCCGGGCATTTTTAAATCCAAGATACGCCCAAAACGTATCGGACACGTATCTGGGCCGTATCCGTATCCGATACGTATCCGGTACGGGTACTTCATGTATTTTGAAGTATTCGTGCTTCATAGCTTAGTACTAGTAGCCAATTGATGATAGTGATCTTACGTGCGAGAGGAGACGGATGCATTGTGATCACATATGCAAGGCACACGTGATGGGGACATCACACGTATGTACGGACTTCGACGGAGGAGGATGACGTATCCAGTGTCCCTTTGGACCAGGCCCACGTGGCCCATTTAAAATTTGGAGGCCCGCCCGAAGTATCTGTAATTATTTTGCATTTTTGGATTAATTATTTGCTTAATTTTTGTAGTTGTGTTTAGTTATGTTTAGTGGGGTTAGTAGGTAGTTATTTAGTTCTGTGAAGTGAGTTGTTTTAAAGGCTTATAAAATGTCATGTGTACAGTTGTAATGGAATGGATGAATGAAAATTTGTTGTTTCCTGTGATGGAAATCTTTACTCCTCTCCCTTTGTTCATCTGCGTGTGAAATGTTGACTTCTCCCTCCCTTCGTCTGTGCATGAAACGCCTTGCCCTTATCTCTTCTGTCTTTTCTGTGGTGAATCCGAACTCCCCCTCTCCTCTTCTCTCTCAACAACGGCAACGATGTGCCGTCCGGCATCAACTTGGTATCAGAGCCAGGTTTCAGCGAGTTCTATCTCGTCAAGCGGTCCTCGCATCACTGTCGCCCGCTCCTTGTTCCCTTGCCGAGCTCACATGATCTACACTCGATAGAGTCAAGTTCTCCCCACCCCGAGAGAATTGATGGGGACATCACACGCGACGCATATACGGACTTCGACAAATGAGGTTGGCGCATCCGGTGTCCTTTTGGATCAGGCTCACTTGGCCCATTTAAAATTTGGAGGCCTGTCCGAATTATCTATAATTATTTTATATTTTCGGATTAATCATTTGCTTAATTTTTGTAGTTGTGTTTAGTTATGTTTAGTGGGGTTAGTGGGTAGTTATATGTTAGTGGGTAATTATGTAGTTATGTGTTAGTAGGTAGTTATATGGTTATTTAGTTATTTAGTTATGTGAAGTGGGTTGTTTCAAAGGATTATAAAAAGCCATGAGTATAGTTGTAATGGGATGGATGAATGAAAATTTATTTTTTCCTGTGATGGTAATCCATGCCCCTTCTCTCCCTTTGTTCATCTGCGTCAGTAACGCTCGGCTTCTTCCTCCCTTCGCCTGTGTGTGAAGCAGCTCTCCCTCATCTCTTTTCTCTTTCAGTGGTGAATCCGAACTCCCCCTCTCCTTTTCTCTCTCAGCAACGGCGATAACATACCGTCCGGCATCAACTTGGTATCAAAGCAGGTTTCAGCGAGTTCTATCTCGTCGAGCGGTCCTCGCATTACTGTCTCCCGCTCCTTGTTCCCTTGTCGCTGCCCGCTTGTCGTCCCCCCTTGTCGTGCTCGCATGATCTACACTCGACAGGGTCAAGTTCTCCCCACCCCGGGATAATTAATGGGGACATAACACTCATGTACAGACTTCGACGAAGAAGGATAACACATCCGGTGTCCCTTTGGATTTGGCCCACTTGACCCATTTAAAATTTGAAGGCCCGCTCGAATTATCTGTAATTATTTTGTATTTTTGGATTAATTATTTGCTTAATTTTGTAGTTATGTTTAGTGGGGTTAGTGGGTAGTTATGTATTAGTGAGTAGTTATGTAGTTATGTGCTAATGAGTAATTATGTGGTTATTTAGAGTTATGTGCAAGGTTCAAAATCTCGAGATATATCGCGAAATATCTCGTTTTTCCCAAAGCTCGGCACGAAATCTTGGCTGTTGTTTCGAGCAGAATGGAAATCACATAAAAATTGCGAGATTTCGTGCAAAATTTAAAGACAGCGAAATATCGCGACTTTTCGGTCAGACAGGTGGGCCCCGCATCACGTGGTGTGCAGAGCGCGACCGAACGAAACCCGGTTGACCTCGATATTTCACGAAATATTGCGCGAAATTTCCGATACACGAGAAAGCGCGAAATATCACGCAGACAGCTGGGGCCCACCCATGTGGGGCAGCCGAGAGCAACAGGTACTTTGTCATTTTTGGCGCGATATTTTGCGAATAATTTTCGATATTTTGCGATATATTAACGGTTTTTCACGAGATTTCGTCCGGCCTATCGCTTTCGAAACAGCTGGGGCCCACCCACATGGGGCGACCAAAAGTGACTGACCCATTTCGAATGACATGCGATATTTCGCGATTCTCTGCGAGATTTTCATGATATCTAGGCGAAATTCCACGATATTTCACGATATCTGGGCAAAATCCCCCTTTCTATCAAATCACAATATTTCCACACTGTCGAAATATTTCCACGAAATATTTCCATTTTCCAGAAGGTCGAAATATTAACCGAAATGGAAATTTCAAACCTTGATTATGTGAAGTGGGTTGTTTTAAAGGCTTATAAAAAGCCATGTGTACAGTTGTAATGGGATAGATGAATGAAAAATTATTATTTCCTATGATGGGAATCCATGCCCCTTCTCTCCCTTTGTTCATCTGTGTGAGAAACGCTCGGCTTCTCCCTCCCTTCGTCTGTGCGTGAAGCACCTCTTCCTCATCTCTTCTCACTTTTCGGTGGTGAATTCGAACTCCCCCTCTCCTCTTCTCTCTCAACAATGGCAACAACGTCTCGTCCGGCATCAACACGTGCATCTAGATCTCTTAGGAAACAAACATAAGATGCATGTCTACATTTGTGATCCCTCACTAGTGGATGGACGGCTATGGTGTGACACATGAAACAGAAGAAGACATGGCTATGGTGACATATGAGGCGACTATGACCACACAAGAGATACACATGATCGGTTTGATATCTCATTAGTGGATGGCACGCTCTGTAATACAGAAGGTGCTTGTGGTACACTAAGTTGAACTTGATATTTTACATCATTGAAGAGCGGATGGATGGTGGTTATCTCACATGAAAGGGTAGAAGAGTGTCCGTTTATGGTAGCAATCAAACATGTATATTGTTTAGGAACTATGAAAATATGGAGGGCAAGACGACAAATTGTGCACCAAAGACTCTTAAGTGCCCCAATTTCGGAAGGGAAAAGAGCAAGATTCAAGTGGTTTATACTGGTTAACCATACTACAAAACAATCAAACCTCATTCTATTTGGATAGAATTGACTTGGTATATGAAATGAAAACAAAAACACCATTCATTGTTATTCAGTAAGGCCCTAAAACCGAAGACGAACACTTAAAGAAGTGCGGATTGGTTCGAACAACCTCCCAAAAGTCGCTTGGTTAATTCCAATGTACGACTAAGGAAACACCATCTTAGGGCTCAATCAAGCTGACAACGATTGGAGATAGATTGAAGATTAGATTATGACCGGATCTCCCATGTTGGATCTCTGAAGCTTTGAGATTATCCCAAAGAAGCAAGGGAATCAATATTCCCATTACCATACATAATCAATATATACAGTTACAAGTGTTACCTCTCTTGAATGCAACTATACTAAGGGTGCACGTATATAAACACTCGATGCATATGAAACATGTAAAGTACTCATACAAAGAATACATCAATGGCGATATAACAATTGATACAGGGAAACTATGTAAAAGGCTCTTACAATTTACAAATAATAAAATAATACATTAATGGAAATGACAACATAATAAACATACATATGCTATTGACACAGGACAATTAATGCATATCCTATATGATGACTTTCAACAATTTTTCTCACAAGTAATTTCAATATAGAATTTTGGGATTCGGTTTCAATTATAAAAAGTGTTTTAAATAAGCGAATAAAACAATTACCAGATGGCAAAAGCAAGCCGGTAGTATCGAGTATTCAATTCAATGAAAGGATTAATCGATTGGAAATCAAATGATTTCCGTTAGCCAGGGATAGCAATAGAATTAATAAAAACAGATTGATAACCCTCAAAAGGATTTCAAGAACAATTCTAAGGCTCAAATAGGTTTCAATGATAAGGCTTTTTTTTTACGATCCTATCACAAACCAGCAATTAATATGATATCAAGAATTTTAATCTAATGAGTTCGATGGATCTGGCCGGATTATGCAGGTTGATGCTTCTACGTGGATGCAAGCCAAGCAGAATCGAAGCTTTTAATGAATTCTCAGATGAACATGAACCACTTCAACCACGGAGTCCACAATCGAAGTAATGTGTGTGAGGAAGAAGCAATCCGGGCGTCGAATGAAGCCGGGAAGTAGTCAAAGAGGCTGTATATAGCCTCGGGAAGCCTGGAGTGCCCCCGTGGATGCCATGGAGTGCCTGCGGGGTGCCTTGGGTATTGAGGTTCTTCTGTGGGGTGCCCTAAAGACCTAGGTGCCCCAGCTAGCACGTGGGGTACCCCTGGGTGAATAGAAGGCACGAGATTAATTACTCGTGCTTTCTATGAGTCGTACGAACACGAGGAAAATTCTCCCGTGTTATGTTACGTTGTTTTACAAGGAAACACAGAGGAAGAGTGGAGCATGGGCACTATACACATGAAAACTGAGGAGAATTGCAGGGCTTCTCCTCCATTGCACGTCCTTCACATGAGGGAAATCCGAGAGCGCGTTGAGCGTGCTTCGATCTCACAAAGAAGAATACGAGGGACAAAAGAGATGGAGTGGAGGAAGGAACCCCGATTCACCACTAAGGGTTTGTCGGCTTCATCACCAACGAGGTTTGCATCGCATACAATTACGAAAGCAAATTTTATTCAATCATAGCATGAAAATAAAAGAGAGATATTTGGGGTCTATTTATAGACCTCCAAGTCTTACACATACCCATAGGACTAGTATTCCTATAGAGTATGGACTCAAGATTCCTAAACCAACCAAAAAACATGGGTTTTTGCATGTGCTGAATTTTCTAATAAAAAGGACTCCGAAAATACATAAATAAATAGCAAGGCAACAATTGGACCTTTCATCATCAAAGCCATAGTGAAACCATATGGGCCCTCCGCTGGAGTAAACGACCATAACCACGTTTGATTGGAGGCATTATGTCCTCATCAACTATGATGTCAAACTATCTTTTAACAGATCTCTTTTATCCAATAGTTCAGATTTAGATAGAGACAAGCTATGGGTGTTTCTATTGCATGCAAGAAAGAAGGGAACTGAATAAGATCAAATACTGGAGAGGAGCTTCACTGAAGAGGAGTTCTGGATAAAAAGAATGTGAATATCTAACCAGAATTTCTATTGTTGGGGGAACCTTAGGCTCAAGGTGTTACATTCAGATTGTACTTTGGTATGAGGGCTCTTGTTCTTGTACCAATCACTTCTCTCCCATCTATCTTAAACATATCTCTAATGCCCTTCACTTAAAAGACATATATGAAGGTCCTTTGACTCCTTTCAACAACCATGTCATGAGTATTTTCCTCCATTATAGCCATGGATGGCTCTCGTTAGGAGGACGTTTGACCCTTGTTAATTCAGTTCTATCCTCTATACCGTCTTACTATTTAGCTTTCTACTTCATTTCGGCCTGGGTTATCAAAAGAATAGACAGGATTCGGAGTACTTTCCTCTGGAAAGGAGCCGACGGCTCAGCTGGTTCTTACCATCTAGCTAATTGGGGTCTCACATGCAAATCTAGAGACCAGGGAGGCTTAGGTGTCACCACCATCTGCTGGGCAAATGGTGGTGGCGGTTGCAGAATGACCAGGGGGATCACTGGTCGTCTATCATCAGAGACAGAAACTTCAAACGCTTCTCTCCTATACAGGCTAGAAGCAGAAGGACAGGGAAACTTTCACCTTTCTGGAAGGGTATTTGCAAAGTAGGGCAACCTTTTCGTAGCAGCACAAGGTTGGTGCCAGGAGATGGCAAACACATTAAATTCTGGACGGACCAGTGGGTAGACGATATTAGATTGGCTTCCCTGTTCACTGACATTTACAACCTGGCCTGGGACAACCAAGTTTCAGTTCGCTCGCAGACTACAGAGACACCAGACGGTCGCATATGGACGGTTAAGTTCAGGAGGACGATCCCGATAACCCTTCAGAGCCAACTTAGTGATCTTTACCATATTATAGGAGCTTTCACCCTCAGGGAAGGCAGAGTCTCTTCTAGGTGGAAGTAGGAGAATTCTGGGGTTTTCTCGGTCAAATCCTTCTACAGATTCTTCAATAATGGAGGTCTCATTTCCCCCATAGCTAGTCACATGTGGAAGACGCCAGCTCCTCTCAAGATCAGGATCTTTATGTGGTTAGCCATCCGGGAGAAGCTATTAACTAGAGTGAATCTGAGACGAAGGAATAACCCCAATGTGCCAGATTTGTCTTGCCTCCTCTGCCATTCTCACAGGGAAGATGTCAATCACCTGTTTCTCCGTTGTCCCTTCTCTAGAAATCTTTGGTCCATGTTGAAGCCAGATTCGGAATCCGGGGTCACCCTGGCTCCTTGCGCTCTCTTTGGACTATTTGGAGAGCTAGAAGAGTTAAGAAGGAGCTTCGTCTAACTTGGGACCTTCTTGCCATCGGTCTTTGCTGGAGCATATGGCGAGAACGCAACGCGAGAGTCTTCTCGAGCAAAGAACTCTCTATTGAGATTATCTGGAATAACTTTGTCGCTATGGTTGGCAGTTGGTCGACATGTTTCTCTGTTAAGCTCTCATGGCTGATTAGCCATTTCCTTTGTAGCTTGTAATTCGTTTTTTTTAATAAAGCTTGGGGAATGCTCAACCCCATTCTCTCCTTCTCAGAGAGGAATTGCTCAAAAAAAAAAGCCATGGATGGCAGAATATCAGAACCCTCCTAAAAAAAGGCTATAAAGATATAATATGCATATAATAAAATCATTTAATAATGAACAGCATTAAAAGAATGTTTGCACATGCCTTCTTTTCACAAACCAGGTCTTGTTTTCTGCATCCGTTACAGCAATTGAATATACTGCAAAAGATTTTGAGCCAATTTTTTCAAAATATGCGCCAACAACCTGTGAAAACATTGCAAGCATCAATATAGAAATGAAGATACAAGATTTTCAGAGGTGTAAAAATAAACGATAATCAAACAGAAGAGCGAGACATAAAATTTCATGAGACGTTTTATGGTTCTACAGAAGGCTATATTGTTAAACTTTGTTTATTTGGCAGCTAGCTTATAACTTGAGTTGCAGAATGACTGCAATTCACTAGATCTGGCCTTCTGCCTCTCTGTCTGGACTTTTTCCTAGTCTGGGAAAACCTTGGAAGGTTGCTTCCTGCATGATCTTAAACTGCATAACCAATTAGGTAGGTCACTCTATCAGCCAACTGACCTTCATTTCTTGCCAGGTAACCCTCTTCCCATATTTCCTTGGTCAGGTTTTCTACACCAATCTCAGAGGGTGACATCAAGTTGACAGTAAGTAGGAAAATTCTTGTCAACCTTTTGTGAAGCCTTCTAAATTAAAAATGTGCTCCGAAGTCAATCCCATCTAATGAGATAAAACACGATGATGATGATTTCACAATTTTACCAGTTTAGCAAATTGCATATTGCATTACATTCACAAGCAGAAAGTAAATCAATTAAACAAATATAACCTAGCAACAAAGTGTCCTCCATAAACATGTCAAAGGCATAAGCAAGTCTTCCGAGACAAAGGATTGTGTGCTGAAGTTCCTTCACGAACATATGCAGCTTCAACCAATATGAATTTTTTTCTAACCCTAAGCCATTTGACAAGGTCTTGCAACAAAAGCTAAGAGAAAATGAACTATAAAGTGATTTTTGTACTGAAACAAACAATAGTCACAACAAAGTTTGTCTCAAGAGTGGTTGTATGTTCCTTTAAAATTGAGGTAAGTGTACCAGAGGAACTCAAAGAGTTCGGTATCTTATCATGCAATCGATCACTATGGCTCTATCGGGTAAGAGGCTGATGAATTGAGTCAACCAACAAAGAGCAGATAGCTTGCAGTGTTGTTAGGGTTTAAGGTATGGCACTATGAAGAAATCTGAACTTCTAGCAAGGTAGGTTTCAGATATTAAATTCAAGGCTATATGTCCTATGTTTGCTAAGATTCATAATAATTTTATGTTAGATAAAGATTTAATTGGCTTACAATGAAGTGGTCACTCGTTGGTTTTCATAAGAACATGACTCATCATATTGTGTCATTCAAACATTTGACTAATCTCTATAGCTAGTGATAGGTGTATGGTAGCATGAACGATGTTGAAGAGGTTATCACCTATTGCACTCTACTCTTGATATGGGGTACTCATTTATCATTCTAAAATCTTGAGTTTTATCAGCTTTGTCTAATCCTCTGTTACCAAAAACTCCGATTTTTTGAATAAGTCTCGATTAAAACATGACTTATTCAGTAAATGTTCTCTTCGCGACTCTTTCCCGATTTTATGAAAAAGTCACGATTTTCAAGTTTTAATCCTGATCTACACGTTTTAATCCCGATTAATTGTGTTTTAATCCCGTCATATATTGCTCAAAAATCTATTGTAAGTTTGTAACATCTATATATAAATATATTCTAAAATTCTACCGTTTGGTTCCCGACTCTTTTCCGATCTTTCCGACTTTTCCCCGATTTTTCCGACTTCTCCCCTAGCCGATTTTTTCCCAACATCAGACTTGGTAACTATAGTCTAATCCCTTACCCTATATATATAAGAATTTAAGGATGTTTTTCGTCGCCCAATCTCGACCAGTGGTTCGCACAACTTATAGACGAGCGGACCGTTGCGATCGGTTTCCACGTCAGGTTGGCAAATTAAAATTAGCAAAACGGTTAGAAAAATAGCATTGCTTGTCATAACACCCATCCAGAGTGCGTCGATATCTCCGAGGGAATAGACATTCTCGATGTTCGAATTGGTATCACACCCGTCCGAAGAGCACCGATATCATAAGCGTCTAAAGTGCGCCTTCAAAGTTAAAGGCATCGAACGAGTTCTCCATTTGGGGGAACCATCAGAGGCATTGGGAGAGCTTCGCCTTCTCTTTGGCGAAATCATCGGAGCCGCGGGCTTCGATTTGGGGCTTATAGGAGCCCGATAATGAGGGCTATCTCTTCGCACCTCCTCCTCTCATAACTATTCACTCTATCATGCTTTAGAGGTTTGGTGATCTCTCTCTCTCTCTCTCTCTCTCTCTCTCTCTCTCTCTCTCTCTCTCTCTCTCTCTCTCTCTCTCTCTCTCTCCCTGCACGATCAACCATCTCTTTCTAGCCCTTTTTATAGAACTATCAAGGGCTTTGCGCCTACATCCTCCTAAAGGTGGCAGGATCCCACTTACTCCCTTATCGCATTTTATCAATCATCTTCTAAATTCTCTGCTATTTCTCATTAAGGTGGTCGGTCCCCATTTTAGATAAATTGTTGCCCTCATAGTTTATTCTTCCTTCTTCAGCACTCCTCCCTCCGATTTTCAATATTCTCCCCCCAAAAGCATACATGACTATAAGGACTTGAAGCACTTTACTTTTCTTCTATTGGTGTAGAGGTTTGGAAGACATGTGTGCCCTCCCAATTTAAATTGTTTCCTTACACTTACTCTCTTAGATCCCCTTCCTATCAGTTTCCTTGCCTTCTTTTACATTCTTGTTTTGTTTGTCTTAAATTTTTACACCTAGTCTTTCTAGTTTCACAGTCATATTTTATGTTTGTTTCAGCATATTTTCAAATTTTATTTGCCGATGTCATTGAACAGTCTCGAAGGTGATATCAAGTCAACTATAGAAATAATCATCCCTAGTTTTATTGCAGAATCGTCGCTAGATTTTTCTACTTGTTTCCCTTCTTCTCTAATTATTTATGCTTGATAAAAGTATCTGCATACATGTCATTGGTTGTGACTACTACTTTTTATTTGATGAAATTATGACCAAGTCCAGCATGATATGTCAGGGTCGATTATTCCCACCAATGCCTAGATAGCTTCTTTGTTTTAGTGTTTACTTATAGGGAGTTATTTCCTATCAACTTCCATAACAAGTAGCATAACATCACATCATATAAGGGTGGGCAGAGTGGAGTTGATGTTTGGGACCTCCATGGTACAAACATGAGCATCAAAATAGATGGAAACAATGAGAAATGCACAAATATATTGGGAAAATTGCAAAACCACGATGACCCAAAATTTAGAAAATCAATTCCTAAGAGCAATCTCAAGGTTTCCCTGTTTAATTAAGCAAAAGCCAAATAAATGTTCTTGCTCCTCATAATTCAATCACCTCTAGTTGTTAGAAGACTAGTGGTGTTATTAAATGCCTGGGATAATTTTCCATTCCACCACCTCTTCCAAAGACCAGCATCACGGACTCGACTAAGGGAAGCAAAAAGTCGTGGCTCAACTGGTGTAGCTCAAGAAGAACACCTGCTCCGATCTACAATTAGAGCTGTAAATGGGGGAGATTCGGGTCGAGCCATCCCAAGCCCGAGCCCAGCCAGGACATGGTGTTTGAAGAGAAATGACCAAACTTGCAACAAAATTCGAACAAACTTGGAATCCTTAACTTGTTGGTCGTCAAGTTATTTCTATAGAGATGACAGAGAGCATGTCTCGTCCTCGGTATGGCGTTCGCATCAGCCTTGTCAGTAATCAAGGTATGATCTTTAGAATGTAGCAAATATGATAGAACAGAGTGCAACTCTCCATATTTCCATAACTACCCTATCAGTCAAAACCCCTATACCATGATCTCCTCCCTATCAGGACCTATTGTGGTGAAAGATGCAGATGAGCGAATAGAATCAAAATGTTCTATGGTTGATCACTCTCCAACATGATCCTCTCTCTCTCTCTCTCTAGTTTTTTTTCTCTTTTTGAAAGGGCCTCTCTAGGATGTTTATGATGGAACGGCTACAAGTGGAAAGGAAAATATGTTGCTGCAATTTTTTGTAGGAAGGAGTAACAAGACTCTTTTAATTCATGGTGTCCTGAAATTTACTTGTTGACTAAGAGGCTAAGAGCAATTCATGTTGCTTTGGTGAAAACTGAAAATGTATATATTGCAACAGAACTAGAGTTATTGTTTCATATTTGATGAATTAGTTACCAAGTCGGAAAATGGAAAAAAAAAACAACAGGAGAAAAAATCGGAAAGAAAAGACTAAAACGAGAACAATGGGGAAAAAAAAACGAGAAAACATCAGGGAAATAACAAATAAAAAACTTTAAAAATTATATCAAATAAATATGTCATTTTCCAACATTAACTAATAAAAAAATATAGCACTACCCAGTGGTCAGTGCATCACCGAGCTGGTCGATGCATACCACGACCACAGTAGGTCCCTAGCAAAGACCCTCTCTTCCTCTCTGTCTTTCACGGAAACCGATCGCAACGATGCAGAGGGATAAAACCCTAAACCCGTGTCTGCTGAGCCGAGATCGGAAGTCTCCCGACCCTTTATCCGTGTTTGCTGAGCCGACGGGTTATAAAAAAACCCGAACCCAAACCCAAGTGAAAAACCAAACTAACCATATAAAACGTATACTTCGCGTATTACGCGTTTTAAACGCGTATATAACGTATATTGACGCATTTTTCAAAAATACGAGTTTTATTCCTATATGTTACGAGTTCGGAGTGACACGAGGTTTAGACGCGTTTTTTTCAAAAAAAAAAACGTCCGATTTGGTAACTATGACTCTTGTCAGCAATCACGGTATGATCTTAGGAATGTTGCAAATGTGATGGAACAAAGTGTGACCCTCCATATTTCTGTAACTACCTTATCAGTCAAAACCCCTACACCCTAATCTCCTCCATGCCAAGACCTATTTTTGTGAAAGATGCAGATGAGCGAATAGAATCAATATGTTCTATCGTTGATCACTCTTCAACATGATCCTCTCTCTCTCTCTCTCTCTCTCTCTCTCTCTCTCTCTCTCTCTCTCTCTAGGTTTTTTTCTCTCTTTTTGAAAGGGCCTCTCTAGGATGTTTATGATGGAACGGCTGCAAGCCTGCAAGTGGAAAGGAAAATATGTTGCTGCAATTTTTTGTTGGAAGGAGTAACAAGAGACTTTTAATTCCTGGTGTTCTGAAATTTACTTGTTGACTAAGAGGCTCAGAGCAATTCATGTTGCTTTGGTGAAAACTGAAAATGTATATATTGCAGCAGAACTAGAGTTATTATTTCATATTTGATGAATTTCTAAAATTGCACTCATATATTTTTACTTGGTGACTAAGAGGTATTCTGAAATTTCACAAACTTTTCTTGAGTACTAATGAAGTGATCTCTATGGACATTGGAAAAGTAAGGCAAGCCCAAAAAAAAGTTGGAATTAATCATTTATGGACCTGATTATCACAACTATCTGGAGAGATCAATTTTTAGACTGTTGCTTCTTTTTCTATGTTGTTTTTTTGTTGTTCTTCCAAGTGGTAAAACACTTTAAAACACATTTGTGATCTTTAGAATGTTCAGTCTATTTATTAAAGTTGCGAGGTCTATTGAAAGAGGAAACTCATCCAGGAATGTTTTTTTACTAAAGCTGCGAGATCATGGATTTAAAGACATCATGCATTCTACTATGAGAGAAGGGAATGCTTTGGAAAACAGTAAATTAACCATGGAAAGAAGGCCACAAAATATTAGAAGCAATGAAGAAAATTGTTTACAATGGTTTGAAAATATTCAATCATGTATTGAGAGTGATGGAGAGAATCATTCATAACTTGAAGATGTGTAATTTGTTATATTGATTTGTTGGTTCGACCATTTTATCTTTTTACCTTTTGTCGTCTTCATTTATCTTTTCCAATTATATGATTTGTCTAGTTCATATATGTTGAACCATTGTTTCAGAAGTACATTTGATTGTTATTCGAATCTTAGTGGCAAAACTTCCAGCAAGTCTATTTACATGATGTTACCTTCCATCTTTACCTTCGTTAATTAAACATCTTAGTTTTAATTTCCTTGAAAGCTCTTAAATATGGATCTAAGTATCATCAATTGGCAAGGGCATAATTTCATATCAACAAATGATGTTCTATGTATTTATTATGGTATGTCATTTGAATGCTTTGTTATATGAATTCTCTTGTTAGCATTTGAATGCTTTGTTATTTATTTGCTTCTTGCTTATCAAATAAAGACATTATTTGATGATCTAGTCAATTGTATTGATAGAAATTCAATAAAAATTCTACAGTAGTGTTAACAAGATTTTTTTTTCCAGATTTTGATCTTTTTTGCTCAAAATTTTAAATAAGAGTTGAAAATATGCATACCCTAACTCGCACAACCCAACCCATCCTATTAACTTGGGCTAACCCAAGCTTGAAAATTTTTGCTTGGGTTGGGCAACTTGGGCTTGGGCTGGAAAAAACGGGATGGAGATTGGGTTAGGCTACGGGTTGAAGGTTTTAGTAATTGGGTTGGGCTTGGGTTGACCCCCAACCCGACCAAGTTGCAGCCCTAATGCAATCGTGTCTGCCCTAGGTCGCCCAAGATTTGCGCATAGTTGGATAGTTGATGGGTGCCATGTGTCAGTCTTTGGTTTGGCCATGTGTCTGACAGGGAGTGGTGCACATTTTAAATACTCACAACAATCATAAAAGGATCTAAAACAGCATAGATGGCGCCTTTGATGTTATTAAAGCAGAAAGCATATTCATATAGTTGCTAGACTTGAGATGAACATAGACCGAGAAGGAAGAATATTCCAGCACGTTATAGAAGCAACAAACTTAATGAACTTTGAGACATTGATCAGCAGTCTTTTAGTATCAGAATACTGAAGATGAGTTAAGTCATGGAAGGGGGAAAATATTATAGAAGAGAGAGCTCGAATAGTCTACAGAACCTTTAAATATCAGATTTTAATTGTATTTCACAACACACACTCATGATGCATCTAAAAAAATGTGTTCACCCCATAATAAGCATACAAAGTGAAAAGAATATGACATCAATAATCTTGGCACATTTAACAGGATCCATATATCAACAGAATTTGAGAAGCATAACAGTGTGCAAGAAGACAACAGATATATATCAAAGGAAATGACAGATAAGGACAAAAATGAGGCAAATGACTTCACTCTTTCGCAAGTATGCAATGATACAAATTACAGTAAAGGATCTCACCCGGCACTTGATCTTAGACGAGTTCAAAGATCCTTCGCTGTGACTGTGAGAAACCAAATCAGTTTTATCATTTTCCTTATGCTTGCTGAGATTTGGTTTATAGTATTCTCTAAATGTTGTATCGATATCAGGAGTGCTACTAGATCGCTTTAGCTGACCATTGCTGGTTTTAGGAGGTTTCCTGGCATTTTCATTATATCCATCACCAAACAGACCCCCAACAAGTTGTTCCCTGACCAGATCCTGGGAAATAGATGGCTCACCATCTGTTGACACAATTGATCGGTTATTGTTATATGATCCAGGAATTTGATGTACCAAAGAGCCATCTTCTATACCTGTAATAATTTCATTCACATTTGTGAACTGTTCTTTCCCTGTTCCTGCATGAACAGTACTTATGATTCCCGAAGTTGTCCTTGTATGTCCAGATAAAGTTCCTGCATTTACAAGATTAGCACTCTTTTTTTTGTAGTTTCTTCCTTTTGTCCACATGTTTTCAAGATTCTCAGGTGCAAGAACTTGAGTTCTTCTTTTTGTTGCAGCCTCCAATACCATTGCCCAATCTGCTGCACGAGGTTGTATATGCACAGGATCGTCCTGTAACACATTCCGCTGAACATGCTCAGCATTATCCAATGAGATTTTCCTATTAGCAAATGTCAGCTCACTCGACTGATAGGAAGTTGTAGTCCTTGACTCAGGTTCCCCTGTCTTAGAGTCTCCGACACGAAGAGAATAATCATGGCCATGAGTAGCTGCATTGGATGACCTATCAACGCCTATCTCTCCACTCTTGATATCTTTACTGGTGAGAAAGATATATTCAATTAACTCATTGATATACCTGAAAAGAAAATTTATTGACCATAAGGTTAGATCTTCTCATCCAAATTTTATATATATCAAATAAGATTGCAGGTAGAAATTGAAACTAAGATAATCGGCACTTTAATTACATAGGTTCAAATACTGGAATATTTGACCGTTATTGCTAGAGATTAATTTTTATTGTTAGGTTGTACATGTATATATGTTAATATATTCCGGTATCGTGTGTAAACCTGGTGTAGCTAAGAGACTATGGCTGAAATAGTATGCATTTTGGTCCTCTTTAGTGATTTTTTTTGTAAAATTGCAACCGTTCCAACCTTTTCTCCTCAAATCATGTTACCTGCTACCAAAGTCAAGAATAATCCCAAAATCTACCAAGTGGCTTCGAAGACTAGGACATGTCCAACTATGTTGGGATCTGATAATCACACTAGTACTCGCAGATCTTTGATACCACTCATTGAAATTGCTTTGATACCCAGAGGTTCTTCCAACAGATCTTGGAACCCGGGTCTTGGGGTTCTTGTATTATGCATGGTGACCAATTAGAAATGAGAGAGAGAGAGAGGAGGGAGGCAAAGAGGACGTGAGAGATAGGATAGGCCCAACAATAATAATATTGAACGTCTGGGTACACATCTTGTGCTTTGCTTTCCTTTTATAAAGGAAAACTTATCCCACTCAATCAAAACTCTTATCCAAATTTAAATACGACACATGCATATACCTAATTGAACTCAACACCAACCCTAACTAATTTAAGATACTAACAAATTTAAATTGGTTGACAATTCCAATATCCTCCCTTAAACTAATTTTCGGTGTCGATGTAGTACCCGATGTCGCCAAATGCGAAAGTAGTCAACGCCATCTCCCTTAAATTGTATCATGCTTCAAGTCGTGGATGATACCATGCAAGCATCCTTGAGCATGCATGCTCTCGACGCTTCAACTTTTTCATACTCCTCTTTCGATCCATAAAGTAACATGAGCCACTACGCATTGCACCTTGATACTACAAAAGAACCAAACAGTATTTCACAAAACCTTTTACATGATCTGATGTGCCGTATAAATTCATGCCAAGCACGACAAAATCAGATTTTGAATGATCTTGTATAGTTTTCTAATGATCCATCATCATGTATCGTCAACTTGCAGTTTGTCACCAATCGAAGAATTTTCTTGTCATCTCTTTGTAAATTCGAGTAGCAAGGGAACTTCAAAAATTCTAATTGAAAAAATATATTTTTTCTTTCGGAACTTCATGATTTTCTTTACATAAACTCTATCCGATGAAGTTTCTTTACTAATGTACCTACTTTGCAATCATCCTCCCTATTTGGAGAGTCTTGCCTCTATTGCTTTCAACTATCAATTGTTTTTCATATTTCAACTCACATATTTAATGCATTGTTAAAGGCGCAATGTGGCTAAGGCACCCAGCAACAGATCACTAGTAGCTGCAGGACATGCAACATTTTCCTTTGAGGTAAGGACCCACATTTTCATTAGAACCCCCAAAATGCCCTCACCTGCTCTCTACTCCCATCTTCCTCTCGAGCACGAGCTCCAACGGCGGAGCCGGGAGCGAGCAGCAGAGGCGACGGCACAGGCGAGCAACAGAGGCGGCATACCGGCAAGCAGTGGAGGCGAGCAGGGTTAAGTTCGGTGAATCGGTTTAGGATACTAAGTCTAGGGTTCATTCCATGGCATATAGATCTAGGTTTAGGTTCGGTTCGGCGACGGCGGAGAGCAACACCGGCGACAGAGGTGGTTCAATTTAGGATCCTAGGTCTAGGGTTCACCCCATGGCCTATAGATCTTAGGGTTAGGTTTAGGTTCGCTTGACGGCGACGGCGAGCAGTGGAGGTAGTTCGGTGGTTCGATGGCATTCAAATGAAAATTTGAATTGCTGTGAATGGCATTTTTGTCCACAACAATTGTTTAGGCTGGAGCTCTTTAAAAGAACTTTTCACCAACTCTCCCTTGTTAAAATTGTGCCATCCATAAACGAAATTAACTCGATATATAAACCAACATCTATTTTTGCATCACATGATTTTTCTTTTTAAGGTTTGCACACATACATTTTCCTCCTCCGCCTCTTTTTTGTATCTTATTCAACATGTCCCATATTTCTTTCGTTAATGGAAATCCTCATATTTCGTCATATACTTTCTCATCTAATGCTATGACTTGCTAATTGTTCTTTCGATACTCAAGCACTGTGTCCTAACTCCTAACGTGTTTGTGGGATTGTATCATACACATGAAGCTCACCCATCTCTATGATTGTTCTCAACGGTATCCCAAATTCGATTGAATACGAACACTGATCTAGTATAGACGCTCGATTAATCATATTTTTCCCACTGAATATGGGAAGTTGCAAGTTGCAATTGCATTACCCAATTCATGGTTGTGATTCATGCTTCCCAAAAATAAAATTTTCACATTGAAGGATTGCACGTCTCGATCTACGAGGACACTCCCTCTCTCTCTTGCATTGCCAAAACCTAACGAATCTTTGTCTTTGAATCTTCCCATGCTCTTTGGATCGTCAAACTCTCATGGGTAGTAGGCCCTTTTGGATCGGCTAACTCTAACACCAATTGTTGGAATTTGATAATCCCACTAATTGTACCTCACATGGCTCAAATACCACTTATTGGCATCGCTTTGATACTCGTTTTTGAACCTCACAAGGAGCTTCTGACTGATCTCTGACAAGTGAACAACATGCAAAAATAGTCTATAATTCTAATAAAGCAATTCCAATTGATAGCAATGAGATACTTAGCAATACGATAAACTCCGTAGCGTAGGCATAGGTTAACGGTTGATCAAAAGCATGCAAGATTTCCAAATATATAACTAAATTGCAAATAAACATAAGATTTGAACATAGAGATTGTTATCTCAAAAACGAATAATGGGGAGAAAAAAGATTGATGTGGAAGAAAACTAGAAGAGGGAATGAAAAAATAATCTCGCCAATTTCTATTGTTTGATGTCGTAAATTAGGAAGGTGCCACGCCACGGTTAAGCATCGAGAAAACCAAAATGCCCAACCTTGAGTAACAAGGCAAGGAGATGAACTGATGGGAAGAACTTAGCCTCAAAGTGGAAGAAGGTAGAAGGAAGAAAAAACAACAAAGAATAAGCAAAGGAAGCAAGGAGAATTCTGTTCACAAAACTGATCTTCATGTTTCCCAAAAAAAAAATGATCTTCATCCTTCAATAAACTCTCATCCAAGATGGTTTCTCTTTTTAAAGAAGAAGAGGGTAACGATCATGGGAACGAGAGAAAAATAATTGTAGAGGCAAAAGAATTAGATGAGATAGAAAGAGCGGAACCAACAAGTGATCTCGCAAGTAAGGAAACCAGCTAGTGGGATTCAACATGGTTCCAAGTTAACAGAAGAAGAGGAGTCATGGATAAGGGAAAACCCTTTGGTGAAAAAGAGAGAAAACAAGAAGGGTTGATGATTATGATAAAGGAGGTGTCAACCTTTTAGGCTTGTTTCCTGATTGATTCGGAATTTCGGAGTCGTCCATTGAATCTTCCGATGGATCCTTTATTCCTAAACCATTACCAAAATAATTTTGGTTCTCCCATTACTTTTTTAGTTTAGTTATATGCTTAATTAGTCATTTAAGTTGCCATGTCACTTGTATGTGATAACTTAAGTAGGTGTGGAAACCGCAGACCTTTGGGTAACAAACTTAAATACTAAACTGGAGGTCCACATAATACTCGAAAATAGATGTAAATCTAAAAATTGATAAACATTTAATAACCAATCAAAGTCCCAACACAATAAACCATATGAAAAGGTTGTCGAGTTTCATCAGGAGATTGGACCTGATAGATCTCCCACTTCGCGGCAGGCGCTTTACATGGTCCAATAAGCGGGAATCTCCTTCTATGGCTAGACTAGATAGGTTTCTTACCTCAGCCGAGTGGGAGGCTTCCTACCCCAATTCCTCCCAGAAGAGCTTGCCAGCCCTTGTCTCAGATCATGTTCCCCTCTTGCTGGACTCTTGTCTTTCGTGGCCCCAGCCTCCCAAGAGATTCCGCTTCGAGAGGATGTGGAGGGAAGACCCTTCTTTCGATGATCTTGTGAAGAGGTGGTGGTCTAGTTTCCCTTCAGACTTTAATTCGACCAGGAATTTAGTCCGCAAGCTCAGAAACCTTTGTCAGAAGATCAAAGGGTGGGAGAGAGCATGCTTTGGGTCAGTCCTTCGTCGCAAGGAGCACCTCCTGAAGCTTATTGGCGACCTGGAGGTCCAGGCAGAATCCGGCCCCCTCTCGGAGGCTGAGTTGACTTCTCTGTCTTCCTCTAAAGAGCTCCTACTTGATACTTTGAGAGCAGAAGAGGTCATGTGGAAGCAACGTTCTCGAGACAAGTGGATCAAGCTGGGGGATCTCAATACTGCCTATTTTCATAGGATTGCGAATGGCCGTAAGAAGAAGAACACTATCCAGTGCCTGACCGTGGGAGGTCAGCGGCTTGAAGGGACAGAGGAGGTTCTAGCAGGAGTCTCGAGCCACTATAGAAACTACTTCCGTGATCTCCCGGCCTCCAAGGCTTCCCTCTCTTGGGACAGCTTGCCTTTTCAGAGGCTCCCTCCTTCTCATGAGCTCGACAGAGATTTCTCCCAAGAGGAGATTAAGAGAGCAGTCTTCGACTTGGCTGGGGATGGCGCGCCTGGTCCTGATGGTTTTCCTATGCTCTTCTTTCAAACCTACTGGGACTGTATTTCGGCTGATGTCTCGCGCTTCATTCTGGATTTCTTCTCGGGGGTCGCTTCTCTAGACAGCATCAATTACTCGCTCCTCGTTCTTATCCCGAAGAAGACGGGAGCAGAGTTAGTGGGGGATTTTCGGCCTATTAGCCTCTCCAATTGCGCTTATAAAATAGTGGTCAAGATTCTGGCGAACAGGCTTTCCCCAGTCATGGGCGATCTCATTAGTAAGAGCCAGTCGGCTTTCGTCAAAGGCCGTCAGATTCTGGACAGTGTGGCGTCCGTTCAAGAGCTCCTTTTTCACATGAAGGAGTTTCGTATTGAAGGTTTGGTCTTCAAGCTGGATTTTGAGAAAGCTTTTGATAGGCTTCAGTGGGATTTCCTTCTCTCCACCCTTCAGGCTAAAGGGTTCTCGCCTCGCTGGGTCCTTTGGATTTCTAATTGCCTCTCCTCCTCGAAGCTGTCCTGCTCGGTGAATGGAGCATCAGGTGGCCACTTTTCCATGAAGAAAGGGCTTAAGCAAGGCTGCCCCCTTTCTCCTTTTCTCTTCATCCTGGCGGTAGATGCTTTTGATGCGATTCTGCGTAGAGCTAGCTCGCTTGGCCTTCTCTCTGGCATCCGCGGCTCGTCCTGGTGCGTTTCCAATCTTCATTTTGCTAATGACACGATCCTTTTCTGTGAAGCTTCTCTTGAGCAGGTAGCAGTTCTGAAGATCCTACTCTATGCGCTAGAATTCTCATCTGGCCTTCGGGTTAATTTTTCGAAGAGCTCCCTCTACTTTGTAGGAGAGTCTCAGGAGTTCGGTCTCCGTGCAGCTTCCTTACTTAATTGTAAACTGGGTTCCTTTCCCATGAAGTACCTTGGTTTACCGGTGAGCAACAGGACTCTTCGCCGTGCGGACTGGCAGAAGGTTGTGGAGAAGGTGGAACTCAGGTTGTCGAACTGGAGAGGCAGACTTCTCTCTTTGGGGGGTCGTTTGACCCTGGTCAACTCCGTCCTCTCAGCTATCCCGTCTTACTATATGGCCTTCTTTTTCCTTCCCTCTTGGGTTATTAATAAGATTGACGGGATCCGTAGTGCTTTCCTTTGGAGAGGTCCTGATAGATCCTCCGGATCCTATCATCTGGTGAATTGGGGGGTCGCTTGCAAGACGCGGGAGCAGGGAGGTTTGGGGGTTCTCAACCTGCGAGACTTTAACAGAGCGCTTCTCGGCAAGTGGTGGTGGAGGCTTCAGAATGATCAGGGGGACCACTGGTCGTCCATCATCAGAGATAGATACTTCCGTCGCTTCTCTCCTTTGCAAGCTCGGGGTAGACGATCGGGTACTCGTTCCTCTTTTTGGAAGGGTATTAGTAAAGTGGGAGCTCCTTTTCGGGCTGGAACTAAACTTTTATTAGGGGATGGCAGATCTATCAAGTTCTGGCTTGACCAGTGGGTCGGTGATATTAGCCTGGCTACCCTGTTCCCTGAATTGTTCGACTTGGCTTGGGACTCCCAGGCCTCTGTGCGCTCTCAGTCGTCAGCTTCAACATCGGGCCGTACTTGGACAATCAAATTTAAGAGACGTATCCCCCCCTCTCTTCAGGGACATCTTTCCGACCTTCACAGTATTTTGGACTCTTTCTCTCTGGGAGAAAATAGGGATGCTTCAAGTTGGAAATGGAGCAACTCCGGGATCTTCTCAGTTAAATCGTTCTATCTTTTCTTCAACAATGGTGGCACTATCTGTCCCATTGCTAGCCATCTTTGGAGATCTCCCTCTCCGCTGAAAACCAGAATTTTCATGTGGTTAGCCATCAGAGAGAGAATCTTGACGCGGGTCAATCTGAGGAGGAGGAATAACCCGAATGTCACTGATTTGTCCTGCCCACTCTGTCAAAGCCATAGGGAGGATTTTAACCACCTTCTGTTGCGGTGCTCCTTCTCTCGGGTGCTGTGGTCTACACTGAAGCGGAAATTGCATATTCGAGGTCACCCGGCCACTATCCGTTCCCTTTGGACGGTTTGGAGATCTAGGAGGGTAAGCAAGACTCTTCGGCCCGCTTGGGACCTGCTGACGATTGGGCTATGCTGGAGCATCTGGAAGGAACGCAACTCTCGAGTTTTCTCAGGAAAGGAGGCTTCGATCGCTACTTTTTGGGCTGATTATGCGGCGTTGGTTCGGAGTTGGTCCCCGGGTTTTCCTGTCAATCTCTCTAATTGTATCCTACCTTTTCTTTCTAGCCTTTGATTTTCATTTTCATTCATAAAAGCTTGGGGTACGCTTAACCCCATCCTCTCTCCCTCGGAGAGGAATTTTCTCAAAAAAAAAAGAAAAGGTTGCAATGGTACAGCTAGACTACATTATTTCCTCTGGGTGGGAAGAACTCGACTCCAGACGAGATACCTACATGATATGTTGGTATATGTCATCGATAGTCGATATCATCACAATTGACACCTTACCTCGCATTCTTGGCCTCGATTAATCAGTGGTCATACCTACCATCGATCAATTCATTTTTGGTCTGCCATCACACCACATTTCCCTCAGTCAAACCCTATGCAAGTTGATGTCAATCAACTATCAAAATATCATTAGCTCTAGACATTTGCAAATTTTCAACCATCTTCAATCATCATTCCAATTATTCTCTAGAAAATATGGGACATAATAGTAGGACTTAAGAGTAAGGGACAAAGGTGCTATCAAATGTGTCGAAAATGAAATCTTTGTGAATGAACTACAAAAGGGACTTCATAGGGCAATCATGAGCGAATATTTCTTGTGGGACTCTCTCCAGCTAAATATAAGCGAACAAAATGGAGTGTTGTCCCCAATTTAAACAATAAAGCTCTCAAAGACAATTAAACGAACAAGCATTCCTATCAAAAGTGATTGATCTAGGAATACAATGAACATGCACAAACTAAAGACAACCTCAATAATGTATGACACATTGCTTCCACCTCCTAAACCTCCATGGTGCAAGTCATAAAATAGAGATTGAACTACTTGAGGACTCATCACTACCTAGTACCTCCTTTGTCATTAGCAAGCGCACACATGTAGACATCTTCATCATTAGGGTAAAACTCTCGGGGGCTTTCTTCTCAATGGGTTTCTGCTTTCATGGTACAATGGTACATAAAACATTTTTTCTAGACAAACAAAAATCTCCATATTGACCTTGAAGGTCTAGTGTTTTGTCGCCATTGTGTCAAGGCATAGGTGGCGAACACACCTTGTAGGTGGCATGACATTGTCCAACAGGTGTCGGACATGGACACGGATCGGACACACCTCAAACATGTGTCACACCCATTCCATATATGTCCATATTGTTTTCTTGTCGAATACGCCTTGTACACGTCATGAACACTTTAAGCCTTAAGGACACGTGTGGACAAGTTCTTGGACACATCCAAAAGAAAGAGTATTTTTAAAAATACATAGGGTCTTTTCGTATTTTAGGGAAGGTTTGGGTTTGTTAATAAAACTAAACTCATTTGAGGGTTTTTTTAGAAAAGAGGCTTTTAAATAAAATAAAATTTTGAACAGTAAGTCCATTTTTATAATTAGGGGCTTTTTTGAAAAAAAAATATAAATAAAAGGGTTTTTTTTCAGAACAAAAAGATTGGTGTGGGATATTGGAGGAGATGCATTTGATTCACTCGAGGGTGTTGGGTAGCTTGTGATTGCCGATTTATATTTTGGTGAACCGAAATTTGGAGAGATCGATATGCATCAATATAGGTGGTGATGGTGAATCGGTGTATATTGAGCCCATTCAAGTTGGGTCAAATTGAAGGGTCTATAGTTTTTTCTTTTTGGAGGGTGTTTTCATGTATGTTAATTTTGTATGATAAACACGATGAATGTTAAATTTGTAATAATCATTATTGATGATGAATGCTTTTCTAATTATCTTTTCTTGCTTGTTCATTTTCTTTTAAATTTGAACCTCTAGTTTTTACATTTAGCTAAAATCAATCAATAATGATTTGTTCTTATACATAATATTATTATTAATTTAATATCATATGAGTATATTTTTATTTCGTGTCCCCGTCGTGCTCATGTCCTACTTCTTTATGATTTATCATGTCCCATGTACATATTCGTGTTGGTGCCTATGCTTCCTAGGTTAGGCCTTTGAAACAAGTGGCACATCTCCAATGGGTTTACATCACCCCAAACTCTGCTTATGTTCATGTTTCATATGGAGAACTTAACGAGACACTGACCTACGGTCATACCTTGCCACCTCTCTTGGACTAGGCCACTTTACATGCTTTCCCAATTATCTAGTATTTAAGCTTTCTCAGCCACCTTTTGGGAGAAGTTTTCAAAACGCTATTGTCAATGACCCACAAACATGACTTCCCCCCAAGATCTCGTCCTATATGAAATTCCCTTTTTGAGACAAACGAAAGGCTTGTGGCTAGGTTTTCCACACTTGAAAAAATTAAAATTGTGTGGGATAGCTAAATACCAGGTTATATTGTATTGGGCTTAGATAATGACACACAATTAAAAGAATCGAACACTACTTTGTCCACTGCTTGAGAGTCCTCCCGGTAGAACTTGAAGTAATTCTTGCCCCAGCTACCATACGAGCTGCAGATTTGTTGACTCTCTATCTTCTTGTCCCGGCAATATGCATTATTTACCTATATCAGATTGTGTAGTTACTAGTGACATGATCCTATGTATGGAAGCATAGCCCATTTACATAGAAAGTTAAATCATACTCCTTGTCCTTGTCTAGGTCCTTTCAAGAGTGGAGTTTGTAAGACTCGTTGTAACCTGTTGTTCTGGGAAAATTTTAAAACCTCATGAAAATTTCAACAATCAAACGCAATTTTGGTCCCATCCTGATATATTTTAATATTTGCTTATTTACTTCGCCTAAACTTACTTCCACAATATCAAGGCATAGCCCTTCAATTTTAGGCAAATGAATTATACCATTTTTTATCTTCAAGCATTTCCTTTCACTTAAAAAACTTATCCACCATATCCACCCACTATTGGAACTCCTTAATCTTGGGGGCTTCCCTTAGAATATCCCACATTGATCTTGATCCCGATATTGCAACTCATGTTGCCTTGCTCAACCCTATCACACTCAATATTAATCACTCCCCACACTGCCACTATCCATTACATAAACATTCTTGTTCATGTGGGTCCGGGGGGTTAGGTTGCCTATTCCAATGTAGCACAGCCAGATTTCGGATGACTTGCCTTAAGTGTCACTATAACCTATAGGAGATCGTAGGTGACGCCTAAATGCATCTTACCATGTTCCCCATTAAGAATCTGGTTATGGTTCATTCCACTTGATTCATCCATGGCAGGATAAACAAGGAACTAGTGTGGTGGGTTGCCTAAGAACCAGATTAGGGCACTTGTGACTTCTTAACAAAGCAACTACAAGACTAAATCCTACGCTCAAGACTCAACTAACGTGCTGATACATGACTCAATCTAAAATTGAAAATAAATTAAACCTAGATTACCCCGACTATACAGGGAGTAGTGCTATAAGGCTCTCCACCCCCCACCCATCCTGCGGAGTGGTCTCATGGGTTAATTATAAATAATACTATGGACCAAAAACTTAATAAGAAGTAGATAGGGTCTGTGATGATTATTAACTTTTACAAAGAAAAAAATCTTGCACGGATGCAAGAAAATATAACCATATTCAAAATTCTTAAAGAATAGTCCTTGGGCATATACACCTTCAGTCCACAACAGGTGACAATGTGACATAATGTGGAAGTACCTAATATCTAACTTCTTACATTTTCCTCCTCTAACCAAAATTGTTAAAAGAATGCTCCCAATGCTAGGAAATCAAAGCATGTCACTTAGATAACAGTTAGATTACGGTATTATTAACACTGATCATTATGCCTTATCACTACTCCACAGAGGTTCCAATGACTTCCTTAAGAAAGGCCAACAAATATTTCAGATGTATCAAGGAATTATACTATGATGTTGCCGATGGGTTCCTAGATTGATTGAAAAGCTCACCCAGGGCTAGCGAAATTCATGACAGGTTGCACAACCAAACAAGTCAAAAGTTCTCGGCTGATGCAGCGAACCAGTGGGCAATGAGCTTCTTGTGGTCTCAATACCATAGCCAAAATTCCTCCGACTATACGCTGAAGAACCTGGAAACTAACATTGGCTAAACCTTAAATGCTAAAGAGTAAGTACCCAAAAAATTTAAGTAAAGATGAAATTAGAGAAATCTTTGTTCTCACCTTGTGCTCAGACTCGGGAGACATCAGAGCAGGGTGAAGTTTCTTGGAAGCTATTAGATGGTGCTTTAACCTTTCATCTCTTTCTTCAAAAGATAGAGTTCCCATAACTTCCACACCTATATCAGATTGATTTTTCCTGTAAAGGTCTAGCTGGTTTCCTATTAAGTCAACCATATCCCTGAAACATGGAATGAAATGTGATTACAGACAGTAGAGCTCAGCTATGTCACTTTAGCTTAAAAATTAATAATGACTACGAAAGTAATACAAAAGCACCTTGTTAACAAGTCGACAAGGTTGATCTCTTTAATCTTTCCAGATATTTCACCAAGAGCATCAAGTATTACAACACGTATGAGTTCCGGAAACTCCTTATCAGGAGTTATAGAAGAATACCAAAGATCAACAACAAAATCTTGCAAAATCTTACTAATGAACTCATCAATGGCAGCCTCCACAGGAGGTGAATCAATCTTCCTCTTCCATCTCAAAGTATTAGGCACAGTAGAACGATGACAATCATTCACAGATAATTGCTTCTTCTCCAAATGTGACAGATACGTTTGTCTACGGATTGGCCGCACCCTCCACCGAAGTTCCACCTTATATGATAGATAACGGAAGACCGACAGGATGAGAATTGACATGGGTATATTTGTCCACATTGACTTACTTGTGTCTGTGTAAAACAAGAAATTACAGCCAATGATAAAAATGTCAGAAATAGATTCGCCTAATGTATGTACTAAAGTGGTCGATCCACCCATCTAACAATCCGATTGTAAGGATGCATAGCATTAGTCTTCATCAAGACTCTTAATGATATGATAATGATGGTTTGCATTTGTTTAATTCAACATCTAAATCTAAAGCTCTCTGCCCATCATGCTCTGCGATTCGCACTCACAAATCTCAAATGGACTAAGATTCGAACTAGAAATGCCACAATCATTCGATTCATAGCAAAAACTTCCATGGAACCGAATGAGGTAACGAAGCAACTCACGAGACAAGAAGTAGGAGATAGCGAAGATGCAGATGGCCCAGCACACAGTCCGGACCTTGGCTTCCTCGATCAAATCTTCAAGGGTCTCCATCCGCCTCATCGTCACGGGGCCTCCGAGATCTCTTGCCGGATCTCCCACCGTTTCTGAATCGAAAGGGAAGGATGGTGGGATCCGATTAGGGTTCCGAAAGAGCGAGCACCTCCTCGACTTCGAGATCGGATGGATTTCTTCAGAGACCAAGAGGGACTAGGGTTTTCTAGAAGATCTGTGGTTCTTGCGAGACGAGGCCGGTGTAGGTTTCGGTGCCATGGTCTCCCAGCTTGCTTTGAGGACAGAAGAGGGGGAGAAGCAGATGTGATGGGGAAGACGACTCAGCTCGTCGAGTACGATTTTGTTCCAACCTCTTTAAAGAGGTTGGAGCATCCCGCTCCCGTTCATTGGTCCAATAGAAGGATATGTTTGTTATTTCATACTGTTTATCATGGTGAAATGACCAAAAGCCCTCGATATGGACCAATGAGAGAGAGCGGGATGCTCCAACCTCGTTTAGGAGGTTGGAACAAAATCATTCTCCAGCTCGTCGGCCTCATACGGGTCTCTTTCAGTCCTATCTGGAGCTGTCCGATCTCAGAGTGGGCTCGGATCGTATTGGTCTGGTGTTCGAACTGACTCAAGGCTGGGTCAAGCTTAGTAACCAGTAGGGCTGCAACTTGGGCGGGTTGAACCCGACCCAACGGGACTCTGGGTCGGGTTTGGACTCACTTTATTGAAGGGCGGGGTGGGTTTGGGTTGAAAATAGTAAACCCGAACAAAGTGTTTGGATCGGGCTTGGGCGAACGGGCAACCCAAACCCGAGTTTGAGAGTAACATGCCACTTCATGGGCGTGTTTGGTTCCCGGTTTTAAGGCTCATTTTTCGCTGTTGGCTTTGGTTTCTTCCATTACTGTTTTGTAGCATGTGTTAGGTTCCTAGTTTTGACGCGAGGCTTTGTGTCCCCCCCCCCCCCCCCCCCGACCCTAGGTTTTGTTTGGGATTCCCCGGCATTCGCTTTGGTTCTCGGTTTTGCCCCTTGTTTGTTTTTCCAAAACCTAGGATTGGACAACTCTATCCAAACCCTAGATATATTAACGGATTTGGGTGTCGGTCCCTCCATTTTCGGTTGCGATCTCATCAGAATGGTGTTGATCTCAGAGGCTGCGATCTCACCGGAGCGAGGCTGCGATCCATTTTCAGTTGCTCGAGGCTTGCATCGTCTAACGTCGGTTGCGATCTCATCGGCGTTATTGATTTCGTCGTGCGGCGTTGATCTGTTATGCCTTATCTTGTGGTATATGTGGGTTGCAATCTCGGCGGCGACATTGATATATTGTACCTTTTTCTTTTTATGGTATGTGTGGGTTGTGATCTCACCAACAACGTTGATCTCTCCGTGTGGCGTTAATATCGACAGCGGCGTTGATCTGGTGTGCCTTTTTCTTTTTTGGTATATGTTTGGGGATATTTTTCGCTGGTCCGTGCGGTCTCCCTGCAAGACAAAGAAAAACGTAAGAACGGCTGGCTCCCTTAGGAGCACAGGTCCTCCGACGCTCAAGTCAGTTTTAGGAGATTGATGGAGTGTGGCCGTAGACGAAAACGGTAGTGGTGAGGGTTTCCAACATGTACTTTGGAGCCTGGGGATGGACATTTATAGCCTACTGCGGCCTACCAGAATGCAACACCTGGCAGCCTTTTCCAGCACCTTCTAGGCCCCCACGTTTCGGCCCACATGGGCCTCTGACAATCTTTGGGAATCGGGCTTCTGACAGCCTTTTTCGCCTAGCTCGCCAGGCGGTGGAGTGGGGGAGAGTACATGTCTTGTCGCTGCCAGGTGGCTTTTCTGGAAAGTTCGAGTCTGGGAGGTCTCAAACCGACTCGGGCGGCTTCCGTGGACTTCAATCGTCCACGTAGCTTCAGAGGGGTTTCGACACCTGGCAGCCTTTGTCAAGAGTCGGGCTCCGGAGAGGGCGACCTCTTCGACAACGGGAGTGGTCGGGCGATCTCTTCGCGCGCTCTACCGGTGTTTGTTTTTTCCTTGGTCAAAAACTCCCGTGCGAGCCTTGGGGCGAGCTCCAGTGTGAGAAGGGGGGGGCGAACTCTTTCTCGAGCTGGGGGACGAGGGCGTGCTCCTGCGTGAGTTCCCCATCCCTTGGAATCCTGGGGTCTATGAGATCCACAGGCAAGGGCGAACTGGTGGCGAACGCGAAGAGCTTGGGGCGAGCTCTTTGCGAGCTAGAAGGCGAGCTCTAGGGGATGGGGACGAGCTCCTAGTGAGCTAGGGGGCGAGCTCCTTGTGAGCTGGGGGGCGAGCTAGGGGGCGAGCTCCTTGCGAACTGGGGGGCGAGCTCCTGGCGAGCTAGGAGGGCGAGCTCCTTGCGAGCTAGGGGGCGAGCTCCTTGCGAGCTAGAAGACGAGCTCCTTGCGATTCACCGAGTTGTAGATGTAATGCACTCAGATACAAGGCGCCCATACAGCCCAATGTGGATCTCGCTCCTGATAGCCGTTCGATCGAGCTCATACGGATAAGGGTTTCAACTCCTGGATGAATTTCAGCTACCCCCAACAGTATATATGGGGTACGATCTCTCCCTTCGGTGTTGATTTTGATAGTGGCATTGATATGTTGTGCCATTTTTTGTGGTATATGTGAGTTACGATCTCGCCAGCGGAGTTGATCTTGCCGATGACGTTGATCCGTTAATTTTGCCTGTTGGGTTGATTTCGACGGTAGCGGTTATGTTGCTTTGCTTTTTTATTTTTTCTTTGTTATATCTAGGCTGCAATCTTCATGATGGTTGTACTTCCAACTCAAAATCAATGATGAAATTTTAATTTTTAAGACCGGTTAGTTGTATTTCGATTACTATTTATTATTTTTTTTTAATTTTTAACTCAGATCGATAATGGTATTAAGACTTATGATCAACTCATGGTTCATGGCTAAATTATTGCATTTTGATTGCTATTTGTTGTTATGTATAATTTCCAACTGAAATTGATATTGGAATTTAGACTTATGACTCATGGTTCATGGTTGGATTGCTGCATTTCGATTGTTAATTGTTGATTTTATTAAAATTTTAATTCGAATCGATGATGTAATTGAGACTTATGACTCCTGGTTCATGGTTGGATGGTTGCATTTCAGTTGCTAATTGTTGTTTCTGTTGCTAATCCATGGTGATGTAGCCTTATGATTATAGTGGCCCATATATATTGTTTTTATTATTTGCATTTTAAGATTTGACTTAAAAATTTATAGTGAAATTGATGCATTCTAAAATTTGAGGTGAAAATTCATAATGAAATTGATGCATTCTGAGTTTTGAGTTAGAAATTCATACTAAAATTAATACATTCTAAGATTTTGAGTTGAATATTCATATATAAATTGATGCATTATGATATTTAAGTTAAAAATGCATATATGATTGGCTTACTTTAAATATTATCGTTATTTCTTACATATGAATTGTTTATGGCCCCCATGTCGAGAAAAAGAAAGTTGTTTTGTTTAGAAGAAATTGAATGTTCAATTGAGGACATTCAAGTTAACACTACTGTCCTTATTATATGCTACATAGTCCTCATTATCCTACTGTAATGAAGGTTTACAAGATATGGAAGGGTTAATATCGAGGATGAAGTTGAACCGGATATCCAGGTTTTGATCCAAATACAATATTAATTGGAGAGTTTGATCTATAGAAGTTATACTCTTTGCATAGAAAACATTAGAATAGATAGACATGCATTTACAGTACTTTGTTTAATGTTGAGAACGTATGGTCGTTTGGAAGGCATGAGAAATTTCCATGTGGAGAAGATGGTTGCTATATTTTTGCATATAATGACACATCACATCAAAAAGCAAATCATTAAAAATCAATTCTTGTGTTCGAGAGAGACAATCAGTAGATATTTTAACGTAGTATTAGAGGGAGTCATCCGACTCCAAGGATAATTACTGAGATCGCCTGAAGCGGTCTCACAAAACTCAACTGGTAATAGATGGTCGTGGTTTAAGGTAATTCAAACCCTTTTGTGAATTAAATGAGTTATATATTCATCCCTATGCACAAGACATAATATTAATATATTTTTTTTTCAATCTTAAATAGAATTGTCTAGGTGTGCTTGATGGAATGTACTTTAGACTCAATGTACCAAAGAAATATAAACCTAGGTATTGGACGCGAAAGAATGAAATCGCTACAAATGTCTTGGGAGTTTGTTCCTAATATATATAATTTATTTATATCCTCCTTGGTTGAAAGGGATATGCACAGGATTTCCGAGTATTTTAGGATGCTGTTAGTCGAAGGAATGGATTGAAGGTTTCTTTAGATAATGTTATATATAAAAACTTTGATAGTTGTTCATTATAGTTCCACTAGTGATATATTTTCATTATATATTGATTTTTATTACCTTATAGATACCGGATATCCTAATAATGAAGGTTTTCTAGCATCGTTTAGAGGGCAACGTTATCACCTTAATGATTTGAGGGATGATCATCAGGCTACTACTCTAGAAGAACTCTTCAATATAAAACATTCATCAACAAGGAATATTATAAAGATGTATTTTGGACTTTTGAAAATGTATTGGTCAATTATCAGGAGTCCTTCTTTTATCCAGTGAAAAACATAACGCCGGATTATAATGATGTGTTGTATTATTCATAACTTAATAAGTCAATAAATGACTGTCGACCTAATAGAGGCTGAATAAGATAAAAATCCACTCCCTAGCTTATACTCAACCAGATACTGGACCATCGATTGAGTTTGTGGAGAGTTCTGAGAAGGCCTTGCATTAGGACTAAGCATAGTATTAGAAATATAGAATTTGTGGTGAGCAAGTAGCATGATCATTAGTACCATAGTATGTTAAAAATGAGATTTTGTTTTTATTGTATTTGAATGATGATGTATTAGCATTTCATAATGGTTTTATTGAACATCAGAATGATAGTACTCTGGTATGATTAATTGTATTAGAATTATGAAATAATGGTATCATATTTATTCTCTATAATCAATTTGTTATGTATGTTAAAGATGTCTTTTGAAAATGTTATAGGGTTGTGCTTTTGAGGTTCAATGGAAAAAAGATCCTATGAAGATATGGAGCACAAAAGAGGATCAAGTTCGATATTCTTGATTGTATTTACGCTACTGGTTATTAGAAGGTTGAAAATGATTTCAGAGCATGATATCTGATCGAACTAAAGAAGAGGATGGAGATTAAGATGTCCAACTTTGGCACTAGGGCTGTCCCCCCATATAGAGTCTCCAATAAAGACTTTGAAGAAATAGTGCCTTGCCATATATAAGATGATGGTGAAACCATCAGGGTTCTCTTAGGATGAGTAGAACAATATGATAATTTATGATAAATTCATTTTCAATGAGTGGACTAGGGTATATATGTCTGCTATTGGGCTGTGGAATAAGTCATTCCCCTATTACTATACTTTGCTCAATGTCTTTGGCAAAGATCGAGCAATTGATGTTGGAGTCGAGTCTTCTACAGATGTTGTAGATGAATTGGATGCTGAAGTCCGACTAGATTATTCCTTTTCAACGTATAAAAGTATGGGGCTAGGAACTTTGGTATAAGTCATTGGGGGACTGGGGAGCAGGGGATGCCAGCATAGGATGGGGTGGGGCAGTCCGGGTAGTCAAGAGATGGGTGGAGGCAGCCATAGGATGAGTGGGACGGGTGATGGTGGGTTTGGCAATGCAGCCTCAATGGGAACCCAAAGTCTAACTACAGCAAGTGGGTCCAAGTCACCCCGTAAAAAACGTGGTAGAAACAATGTCGACCATTGATCTTACCGGCACACTTGGTAAATTTGTTGATGCAAGTATTAAACATCACGAGTGCACCAAAAAACATTTTGATGTTGTTGCTCAAACGATAATGGAGGAGAGAGAGGAAGTCAGAAGAGAGCATCATGAGGTCCATGAGTTAATGGCTATTTCGGATCTACTATTTGGCATGCCTACGTTTGCATCTACCAAGACTTCCGTCATCCTATCTTGGTTGAAGTTTTCTTTAGCCTCCCCAGTGAATTGAGGCTTGACTCGATCATAAATGACCTTAGTGAGATTTGAGTCCCTTTCAAACAATGGTAGTCTATAATATTATGTTATCTACTCTTTCATTGTATGTCGGCCTGTAATATTATGTTATCTACTTTTTTATTGCATGACGGTCTATAATGTGATTCATTTTTTATCAGATTATGGCAAGACAACATTACTATATTTTTTTTGTCGAGAGAAGGCCTGACATATATAACAGTTGGGATAAGTGTCATTGGAAGGTTAATGGCTACATCGGAGCCAATTTTTGTTCATTTGACTCCCTAGGCCAGGGAAGGCCAAATTCATATTAAACAACTACTTTACTAGTTCAGAGGTTGCTGGTTGTGAAGAAAGACATTGAAGTTGCTTGTTCACAGGTTATAACACTTGATGCAATTGTCTTGTGTTGCCGTACATGATTAGTAGTATAGGATTACATATCATGACCTTTACTTTTGCCTAATAGGCCATGGGCTTTTTTTTAGCCATAATCGTATTGTTCCTGATAACTTAGATTATACTGATCTAATGGCATATAACTTTGTTGAGAATATGACAGATCCATAATAATATTTCTACTTTATCACAACTCTATTTGACAATGATGATGTGTCCTGGGATATGACAGTTGTAGTTGGATTGGTGGTCTGGACAGCGTACATGCCTCTAGAGTACGCAACAAAATGATAGTTTCAGTTGGCAAGATGGAACAGACAACTAGCCAATCGGTCGCAGCCACAAAACTCTCAAAATGAGTATAAAGGCACAGACTGAGCCAACGATTATTATATATATTATAATTATATTTTTTAGAATTATATTAATAAAATATAATTACTTTATATATTTATAATTTATTCATGATTTATTTGATTTTTTAATTAATATCAGTTTTTAAAATTAATTTTCTGATTTTAGAAGATTTGAAAGTCCTTAAAAATTAAATTTCTCAATAAATAAAGAATGAGGGCAAAATTGTTAGCATCTTATTTCCGGGTTTGCTAAAACCGTGAACCAAACATGAGAATGGGAATGGTAACCCCCCCCTCCCCGCGCCTCTTGTAAAATCATGAACCAAACATGGGCATGGGAGTCTCATTCCAGTTTGCCATTCCATAGGGATGAGGATCCCATTCCCAGGCTTTTGTTCCCGTTGCCTTGCGACCAGGACCCGGGACCTACTGCCCGGTCCAACACAAGTTCAAACTCATATGCAAAGTTCAATATAAACCAGCTTTAATTACTAGCAATAAAAAAAAAAACATGGCATGCTTAGCAAAAGCTGGCTATGGATAATCAGTCATTACAAGTTGGCTATCCCACATGTGTGAGAACTTGCAAGATACACATAAGTGAAGTGTATTAGTGATTTCACTATTTATCGGGGGTGCTCTTAGTAAACACATATGGTGCCCCTAATAAAGTCAACTAATCATCTTGCAACATGCCCTAGTGCTTTACACCCATGTGGCGGAGTCCACTTATGGTAAGGTATGACTACATATGTCTTTGTACCATTATAGGGTTTTCCCTTAGCCTACATATGAAGTTACCACTATAAAAAAGAGTATACGCATCTATCGTGCACTAGTACGACGCACACACGGAGCGTAGGGTTGAACTTTTTGCTTCATCTATCTTTGTCTTGTATTTCAAGGAGATGGTTCAAGGATCGTACATTATGTGGATAAGGTGGAACCTTCAGGGACCAGGGTTTATGGCTTTCAACTTGAACTCGATCGATACACTACCGGAGTGTACTATCGATCCTTTGAGTCTGAGTTAACCTGCGTAGCCACCTAGAGTGCTGTTGGAATTGGATCCGCTTATCAGAGTCGCAGCGAAAGCAAAAGATAGATTTGAAGATCGTACGGTGTATGTTTCATTACAATTAATTCTACAAAACAATCTACATGCAAATCTATGATCTTAGCATATGTGCGGACACCCTAGAGGCATACTACGATCTACGGAAGACATGCATGCATCTAGTTAGGTGTTTAGAATCATCATACCTTTTGGATCTATGATCCGAAGAGAATGGAACGATGATGAACCGCACGTGAATCGCAAAGGAAGCTGTCGGATAGCACCTTGTCCTTTGCGAATTGAAAAATCCTCGAAGTCCTACCTCTGAGTGCAAGGACTACGAGCCGACGGAGGAATTCATTGTGAAGACGATGGCTAGCCGCAAGATCTTCTCCTTCTCTTTCTTTCTTCTTCCTTTTCCTTTCTTCCTCCTTCTTCTTCCTTCTTCTTTCTCTTTCTTCCTTGGCCGAAACCTCAGAGAGGGAGAGAGGGAGAGGGGGTCTGGTTTTAGGAGAGGTTAGGGCCAGCCCCTCCCTCTCTATTCCTCTTATAGGGCCGGCCTCCTAGTGCTACAAGCAAGCTAGGGCCGGCCCCTAGTAGATAGGGATGAGAGGGGGCGGTTTTTAGGGTTTGCACATGCCTATCGTGAAGCCTGGACAAAAACGCCCTTCACGGAAAGTAAAAAACTGAAAGAGAGATTGAGTGAGGCGCGCTACTCGGAATCGAGTTCCGTTAGTGTCTATGAGCTCCTGGAATTATTTTGCTCATTCTAAGATCCATATTCAATATGTTCTGAGCCATATTTCAGTATTTACCAAAATACCCCTACGACCCCTAACACATGTGAATTAGGTTCTTAGGCTCCGGGCTTCTGCTCCATCGTGCTACTTCGCATCCAATGTATCCAACCAGGTCGAGGAAGAATTTCTATACGCAATGACAGGGTGGAACCTTCAGGGTTCGGGATCTCTAGCTCCAACCGGATCCCTGATTAACTGTTCCGATGACACACCGAAAGTTTCGTTAATCAGCCCTAATCTGATTAACCCGCGTAGCCACCCAGAGTGCGACGCGAGTTGAAATCTAGTGATCCTAAACTTATGTTACTCCCTCGTAACCCTGTTCTCTACTATACTCTGATAATCCTTAGTCCCTTATATTACTGGTGCCATGATACGACTCGGGCAGTGGGGAGCACCGTCAGATCCCGATCGATCATCTGACTAGGAATTGATGACTTGTCATCTATAACACCACACATCTTCCGGTACTATGCCTAGAATCCAGAACATCGTTAGTCATATTGACAACCACCAGACCTAGGTTAACTGTGTGGACAGATTGACTCATCAAAACGCACCCATCTAACACTGGACGTCGGATAACCTGTAGGGATTACATGTCACTCAAGCACCAACCGAGTAACCCAACGTACCATGGTATTAGACTATGGAAGGTCCGTACACGTTGGCACATCAAAGCACCACACAACTGGTTGGCCTAGTGTACATGGTCCCTCAGGGTTAAGGACAGATTATCTATAATAGTAAGACGGTTTATGCACCAGTGTCTGAATCACTGAACTGTGCAACGTCTTGGTTCCTGTTCAACACGATCATCGTGCTTGGTCAGGTGAATGAGAATCCCACGTTCCCGTAGTGGAGACTTAACCACATCCTCTACCTGCGAACAACTTGTTCTTGGTGAAACGACCGGCATCACCTAAGCTGTGAACTAGTTCTAGGTTTACACACAACTAGTTCACTGGGGTCTCCCACGTATGGATCCATCATGCGCCTCAGTGGCCTACTATGTTCCCTAGGGTCCTTTATTATATGTGTATTAATATATACCAAAGTAGTATTCTAATTAAAGCAATAACCAAAGTCATCTTTATTAATGTTAATACAGAAAATCCACGCTCAGGACACACGAGCTACAACAATCTCCCATTTGGCCTAGCGGGGAACAACAGTCTTAACTCCCATGGCATCCACGTACTTCTCAAAAGCCTTGGTCGGTAATGCCTTTATGAAAGGGTCCGTCATGTTATATGCAGACGCCACCTGAGTCACTGCAACCTCCCATCGCTTCTGCAAGTCCCGGATAATGTAGTATTTCCGTTCGATATGCTTACTCTTCTGGTAATATCTTGGCTCCTTGGATTGTACTACCACTCCACTATTATCGCAGTAAAGAACAATAGATCTTAAGCTCCTGGTACATATCCTAAGTCCGTGAGGAACTTCTTGAGCCACACTGTCTCTTTGGCTGTTTTGCACGTCGCAATGTACTCAGCCTCTATCGTCGAATCCGCGATGCATCCCTGCTTTATGCTCCTCCAACTGACAGCTCCTTCTCCCAATGAAAACACAAACCCTTACGTCGATCTCCTGGATTCCGGATCTGATACAAAATCAGAATCCGTATACCCAATCGGCATCAGTTCCTGTGAAGAGTAAACTAACTTATAATCTCTCGTCCTACGGAGATACTTGAGTATACTTTTCACAGCAGTCCAGTACCTTGAACCCGGATTTGACTAATACCTGCCCATCATACCTACTATATACATATATCTAGTCTTGTGCACTGCAGAGCATACATCAGACTCCCTACAACCGAAGCATAATGTATCTTCTGCATCTATGCCCTCTCCTCAGGAGTCTTAGGATCCTGATCCTTGGATAATTTTCATTCCATGTCTGAATGGAACCAGTCCCTTCTTGGAGTTGTGCATACTAAATCTGACCAAGATAGTATCTATGTAGGCTGATTGTGACAGTGAGAGAGTCTTGTTTTGGCGATATCGAATTACCTTGATCCCCAGAACATAACTCGCTTTACCCAGGTCTTTAATGTCAAATTGAGAGGATAACCACATCTTTACTATAGACAATGTTCCAACATCGTTTCCAATGAGCAGGATATCGTCCACGTAAAGTACCAGAAAAACTACTGTAGTCTTATCGATCCTTTTATAAACACATGGTTCATCCACGTTATGTTCAAATCCATAAGACTGGATAGCCTGATCAAAACGTATGTTCCAACTTCTGGATGCTTGCTTCAGTCCATAAATGGACCTTTGCAACTTGCACACCAGACTTTCCTGACCCTTTGTGACAAAGCCTGGAGGCTGGGACATGATAACTACTTCTTTGTTATGTCGTTGGAGTAAAGTAATTTTCAAAAATTATCAGTACCTGCAATTAAAAATTTGAATAGTATAGCGCAAGTAAGGAATCAAACCATACATAATTAGATGCCTAGAGAAAAGAGATCACAAATAACACTAAATTGAAATGAAGGGAGTTTGGATTTTATTATTATTATTATTATTATTTTTAAATAATTTATTTTAGAAAGTAAATCGTAGAACTAATACTAATAATTGATAATTCTAGAAAATATAAGAAGAGAATCCGCCTAGGAGAGGGATTTATAAACCATGATTGGGAGTTACTATCTCTTGTAATGTTGCTATCTATTATCCACACTCGAGAGCGGACGTTTTACCGTCTCAAGCGGAAAGTTTAGAGTTAAAGCACATATTATCTAATTTCATTATATAATACCCTCAAAATTTTAAAAACCAAAATCCTTCTTATAGTGAAGATAGACAACTGGCTTAATTGTGAGAATTTATATAGTGAAAGTTAGATGCGAAAATAATAACGTAATCATCTTAGTCATATGTTCAATGTTGGAGTTTTGAAATATCACCCAAATCTCTAGTAGAGGATGGATGATCTTCGTTCTCACTTAAGAATTTAAATCGACTAACTAAGAGGTAAAAATATGAAGCGCAATCAAAAGCAACTTATAAGAGAAGAAACTCACTATTTATCATGGCATACACTCCCTCTCCCTGGCGGAAGGGAGTTTAGCCCACCATGATTATTGTTACGATAAACGAAGCAAAATAAAATATTACGGAAGAAGAAAGCATAAGCATAAAATAAAGAGCTTCTATTATGAAAATACGATTACACCCAACAACCTTTGAACCTTCCTTCAGTACTACAAATCCACACACACCTCACACTATCTCTGCAGAGTTTTGACGAAAGCTCTTAGAAAACTGGATGATGATGATCTTTTCATGCCCATGTCCCTCTATTTATAGGGGTTTTGTAGCTTGCTCCCCAAGGCACCGGATTTGGCAGGTGGTCTCTCATTGGTATGAAATAAAGGAAAAACAAAAGGGGAATGATTTGAGGGAGAATGAGAGAGAGAGAGCTAGGGTCGGACTAGGGAGAGAGAGAAAGAGAGCTGGGTAAAAGGGATCTCGGGTATGATGTTGGATGCATGGCTGGATCGGGTAGGATTTTAGAGAGATATAGATGAGGAAAAAGGGATGGCTATGATCTCGGGTTGGCAAGGGTGTGAGGATCGGGTGAGAATCTCGTGTAAAGGGAAGGCTGTGATCGGAAGTTAGAGAGGTAAATCAGGGATAGAGAGAAAATCAAGGGAGATTTAGAAAGAGAAAGTAGGAAACGGGAGAGAGAATTAAGGAAGGAGAGAGAGGGAAAGTTGGGCACAATCGGGGGTCTCGGCTGTGATTGGATTTCAAGAGAGAGAGAGGTGGGCACGAGGTTGTGAGATGGGTAGGTGCTGGAGATCCCAATGATATCCGGAAGGGATCTGGGCTGGGTTTCGGTTTTAGAGAGAGAAAAGAAAGAAACGGAAGAGAGAGAGAGTGGATCCCGGGCTACAGCTGGGTTTTCGGTGCGCATGGGGCTAGGGACGGCTGTGATGGTGGGAATGAAAGAGAAAGTGCTGGGTGCATCGGTGCCATGCATGTAGGCATGCATGCATGGAATGATGAGCAATCGGACGGCTGTGATTTGGTCGGGTTTGTGAAGGACGACTGTGATGGTTCGGTTGAGAGAAACCCGGGGTTAGAGAGAGAAGTTCGGCTAGAGAGAGAAAGACGGAAAGAGATAATCCGAGAGAGAGCAGTTTTCATGGGATCCGGTTTTAGAGAGAGAAAGGAAAGAATAGAGAGAGAATCAAGGAGGGAGAGAGAAAGAGACGGGAGAGAAAGAGGTGATCTGGTTGGCTCGGGATTGAAGCACGGGATAGAGAAGTGGAGAGGACGGTTGTGATGAATTTAAAATAAAAAGGAAAGAGAAATGAGTGGCTGCATGGGTTTGGTTCGGTGTTGCACATGCACATGCATGCATGGCTTTTAGGAATGGTAAGGGACGACTGCGATCGGGTGAGAACGGACGGCTGCGATCGATTCAATTTTGGTTAGGTAAAGAGGAGACATGTGGGTGAGGTGGACGGTGGGATGAAATAGAAGAAGGGATATATTAGTTGGAGCCGGGTACAGCTGGGTTTGGGTTTAAAAGGACGACTGCAATTCAAACTCCGGATTTGTGAAGGACGGATGTGATTAAATCGGATGGTTAAGGGTGGATGCATGCATGCATGGTGGATGTGGCGAGGGGTTTGAAGGCACGGCCGGTCGGTTAGGGAATGGACGGCTATGGTCTTGTTTGGTAAGGGCTGCACTCAGGTCGGGTTGTATGGGTGTTATTGTGTTTTAGAGAGAGAAACTCAAGGAGGACATAAATGATGATGGGTTTGTGATCGGATGAGATATAGAGAGAAAATTCGGAGAGAGAGAATCAAGAGAAATTAGAAAAGAGAGAGAGAATGGCGTTAGGGCTTTTTCCGTACCACATCTGCAAGTCACCATCATGCCTCATTAAGCTCCGTAGAATGTCCGGGGGTCTTCTCTTGTTCGAATCATGCAATTCGTCTGCCTGATGAAATCGATTCTCCGCCAAATCTTGTACTTAGCCTTTGCTTCACTGTTCTTCAGAAAATGCCTCCAAACGCACTGTACAACTTCCATCGAATCACCGTGAGAATATCCATCGCTTGATCATAATGCTCTTGAGCTGACTGCATCGATAACCGGATCAATTCCTTGAAAAATATACATGAAATGATACTCATTAGGTTCAAAATAAAAATGATAATTTTGACTACCGGGTTCTGTACTTCCATGTATGAGATGTATATAAATAGTGTGATATGCTGTTGTATCCGGGTGACATTGTACTATGCAACAATTTAAAAGAAATTCATGCACTTTATATATAATATGAATGTTTTACGCGATAGAGTGATGAGATATGCATAATAAATGAAGAATAATCAACACTAAATAGACACTTAACACATATAGATGTCTTCTTCCAAATCCCCGTTGAGGAATGCGGTCTTGACGTCCATTTGTCAGATCTCCCAATCATAATGGGTTGCAATGGACAAGAGGATCCGGATTGACTTAAGCATAGCCACTCACGAAAAGGTTTCATTATAGTAGATCCCTTCTCGCTGGGTATAACCCTTAGCGACTAGTCTAGCTTTGTAAGTCTCAACAGTACCATCCGGACCTCTTTTTCTTTTGTACCCCTACTTACACCCAACATGTTTAATGTTGTGAGGCGGTGTTACAAGTATCCAGACCGAGTTTTGGGATATCGATGTCAGTTCTGCCTCCATGATTTTCTGTCATGCTGCATGGTCAGAGGATACCATCGTTTCGTTATAGTTCAGAGGATCATCCTCCTGAAACTCTGGATCTACCATGAAGGTTTCTCCAATGTATCTATCAGGAGCACTTGTGGTCCTCCCACTGCGACGAGCCTGCGGTGGTTCCACAGGAGTCGATTCTATAGTATCGTTTATCTTAGTGGTATCGGCTCTTACTATGTTTTCTGTCTGCGTACTCCCATCAGTACCAAGCAATTCTTCAAGAACTACTTTACTGGTGGGCTTATGGTCTATTAAATAATCCTGCTCTAGGAATACGGCATTTGTCGAGATGACAACCTTTCTATCCTCAGGATCATAAAATAAACCACCCTTTGTCCCTTTTGGATACCCAACGAACAGACATACCTTAGTCTTTGACTCCATTTTATCTCGCTTGTCCTTCCATACATGTGCTGGACAACCCCAAATCCTAAAGTGTTGTAGGCTTGGCTTTCGCTTCAACCACAGCTCCCAAGGAGTTAGAGGTATTGACTTTGATGGAACAAAGTTTAAAGTATATATTGCCGTCTCTAGGGCATATCCCTAAAAACTAGTTAGGTGACAATATTGCATAACTCATCATAGTCCGAACCATGTCTAACAAAGTTCGATTTCTCCTTTCAGATACACTGTTTTGTTGTGGTGTCCCTGGTGCAGTCAACTGAGATACGATCCCATACTCACGCAGGTACCTAATAAATTCATCCGATAGGTATTCGCCTCTTCGATCTGATCGAAGAGACTTGATACTCTTACCCGTCTACTTTTCTGCTTCAGCTCTGAACTTTTTGAACTTATTAAAAGATTCTGACTTCCGTCGCATTAGGTATATGTATCCAAACCTCAAGTGATCATCCGTGAAGGTGATAAAATAGTCGAAGCCTCCTATGGCACGGACACTTATGGGCCTACATACATCAGTGTGTACCAACTCCAATACCTCCCGAGATCTGCTACCTTTGGCTTGGAAAGTTCTTTTACTCATCTTGCCTTCCAGGTAAGACTCACACGTCGGTAGACTTTCTAAAATATCTGGACTTAAAAGTCCTACCTTAACCAACCTGTGAATCATGTCTAAGGCTATGTGTCCAAGCCTTAGATGCAAAGAAGTGTTTGATTATCTGAGGGATTTTTCTTTTTAGATGAATTAACCATATAAGCTTCAGTTATGTTATCTTGCTTATGATTGGAGTTAATTACATAGAGACCATTCTTTATCTTTTCCTTACAAACAAAAGAACCATTCAATTTAATTGACACACCATAAGCATCAAATAAAACTGAAAAACCTTCATTATTCAATAAGGAAACAGAAATTAAGTTTCGTCTCAAGGACGGTACATAAAGTATGTCTCTAAGTAATAAACTTCTTCCATTAAGAAACTGCAAGACGATATCTCCAATTGCTTCAGCCTCTGCCACGGCCTCAGTTCCCATGCTTAGGATTATCTCCCTATCACCCAGTTTTCTTGTCTCCTTGAACCCCTGCAAATTATTGTAAGCATGATCAGTGGAACCAGAATCCACAATCCATGAGACTGGAGAACAGCTAGATGCTATTGGGGATTTCACTATATGGATTTGAGATATACCTATCTCAGTCTTCTTGGGAGCTGCGTGGCAGTCGCCCTTCTAGTGCCCCTTCTTGCCGCATCGGAAATATTTTCCTTTGGGCTTCGCCGGACCATCATGCTTAAGAACCTGCTACTACACCTGGCCCATCTTCACGGGCTTCTTAGACTTTCTTTTCTAAAACTTGTCTTTGCCTTTTAGAGAAGAATTCTGCTCTACGTTCAGGGATTGGGCTCTTGCCTTCATCCCGTCCTCTATCGCCTGGAGCGCCACTAGGGGCTCTGTATTAGACATCTCCAACCGGTTAAGGTTAAAGTTGGTAACGAAGCCCTCAAACGCTCCTGACAGAGACGCGAGGAAAATGTCGGTCTGGATCTCTACATCCAATATAACATCGAAGAAACCAAGCTCATTCACATAGCCAAATAATTTTAGCATATAATCCCGAACTAAAGTCTCCTCTGCCATCTTCGTGGACACTAATTTCTTGATGGTCAGGTAACGAGTTACCCGACTACGACCCTCGAATATTTTCTTTAAATAGAGCATCATGTCTGAAGCGAAGGCCATGTCTTCGACTTGCTTCTAAAGGACGGTCTGTAAGGATGCCACTATGTAGCGTATTTCGGATTTAAAATAGGTTTGGATTCGATCAGATTGTCATCGGATCGACATCTGATAATTCGTACTTGGAATTATTTCGTATTTTGGACTTGCGAGCGAATTATAATTGAAAATTTTAACAATTTACGCTCCGATTAACCGATTTAGAGTCTAAGCGTTAAAAAATCATAACTTAGCGTGTTTCATATTTTAAATAGGTTTGGATTCGATCGGATCGGCATCCAATAATTTGTACTTGGAATTATTCCGTATTTCGGACTTGCGAGCGAGTTCTAATTGAAAATTTTAATAATTTACGCTCCGATTGATCGATTTAGAGTCTAAGAGTTGAAAAATCATAAGTTAACGTGTTTCGGATTTTAAATAGGTTTGGATTCGATCGGATCATCATCGGATCGGCATCCGATAATTCATACTTGAAATTATTCTGTATTTCGGTCTTGCGAGCGAGTTCTAATTAGAAATTTTAACAATTTACCATCCGATTGATCGATTTAGAGTCTAAGTGTTGAAAAATCATAAGTTTGCGTGTTTCGGATTTGAAATAGGTTTGGATTCGATCGGATCGTCATCCAATAATTCATACTTGGAATTATTCCGTATTTCGGACTTGCGAGCGAGTTCTAATTAGAAATTTTATCAATTTACGCTTCGATTGACCGATTTAGAGTCTAAGTGTTGAAAAATCATAAGTTAGCGCGTTTCGGATTTGAAATAGGCTTGGATTCGATCGGATCGTCATCGGATCGGCATCTGATAATTCGTAGTTGGAATTATTTTATATTTCAAACTTGCGAGCGAGTTCTAATTATAAATTTTAACAATTTATACTCCGATGACCGATTTAGAGTCTAAGCGTTCAAAAATCATAAGTTAGCGTGTTTCGAATATTAAATAGGTTTGGATTCGATCGGATCATCATCGGATCGGCATCCGATAATTTATACTTTGAATTATTCCGTATTTCGGACTTGCGAGCGAGTTCTAATTAGAAATTTTAACAATTTACGCTCCGATTGATCGATTTAGAGTCTAAGCGTTGAAAAATCATAAATTAGCATGTTAGCGTGATAATATGATCTAAACTCAATCCATATTTTTTACTAATATTGTAAAGATTCATATTCATAAGTACCTGATCATAAGTATGAGCCACCGCTAGATCGGCTTATGAACTCATTAAGCCGACGCTCCAGTGCCCTGCGTGCTTCTCTTTCCTCATCGAGGGCCGGCCTCTCCGCCTCAACCCTACGCTCGAGGGCCTGCCTCTCCGCCTCAACCCTACGCTCGAGGGCCTGCCTCTCCGCCTCAACCCTCATCTCGTGGGCCTGCCTCTGCTCGTGCTCCATCTCAACCATGTGCTCGAGGGCCTGCCTCTGCTCGCGCTCCATGTCTAGCACAGATTGCAACTGAGTGATAGCACCGGTCTGGGTGTCCCGTGCCCTCGAGCGCATATCCTCTCGTCCAAAAGTAGGAGGAGGGCGTGACTCCAAGGCCCGTACAGAGGATACGGCCGTGTGTGGCAGGTCTGAGCACAGTATCTATTGCTGAGTCGACAAATACTGAGCTGGAGGAGGAGCCGGTTTCGCCTGACGGGGTCACCATAAGTCGCATTCTCTCCTATATGAAAACAACCAATGATATTCAATGATATTTGATGGCATACGTATACAAATATATTAACAGTAATTTAATTACTTACCAATTGCGAGGCAACCCTGTCGGCCATAAATGCCCCATCGGTACGTCACCTCCTAGAGGCCTCAAAAAGGTCAATCCTATTAGGCTCGTGGCCCAAGGACTGTGTCTGTTTGATATATAAAATAAATAGATGAGTCAATATAACATTTATAAAGATTTAAATAATAAAATATTTGTATCATTTACCAGCTGCTGGGCAAGCTGGGGCATGGAGGTCCTCCCCCTCACTGGAGCATGTGTCGTCGAGGCATTTCTATTATGCTTGCCTTTAGCAGAACTCGCTTGTGTCAATCGATTAAATTTTCAAACATCAATACAAATTTTTAGTATAACATTAAAACAAGTACGAATCAACAAAATAATAATTATACCTGAAACTGAGGGGTGGCCCAATGAGCGACCAAAAACTGTAGAACGTGTAGCAGTGGCGCGTCTCTCGTCACGGTCGCAGCCTATAACTCCTCAGCCGGCTCGCCGACCAAATAACCGTAGAGCTGGTAGAGCTTGTAACGGTAATCCTTGTACCGCTCACTCATCGTCTTCCACAAGTCCTCCCGATGGGTGTCGTTTTCCATGTTCTCTCATTTAAATTTCTCCTGTAAAATCAATTTAGAAACAAGTAAGTTTATCAAATCAAATTATAAAGAAGTATGATATTATTGTAAAATGCTTTAATAAAATTAACGTACCAAGAATACCTGATACATCCTCTCCTTGTAGGATGCATCGATGTTCTTCCACTCCTTTATCCCCACAATAGGGGCATTCCTTTTCTCCCGTACTATCATAACGACCCACGTGGTGGCATCAAAAGCGTGCTCGCCCACAAAGGTCCTACCGCACCACTGTAGGGAACGCGGCTCGCGTAAGGTCGACAAGCGTCGGGCCGTCGTCATGCCATGGTCGCCTACGTGCCTGGTGATCCTTGACCCTGCAAAAAAATATACATCAGTATTGAACAAGTATTTACAACATGTATAAAACTTTAGATCTAAACATTACCTGTGGGCGTTGATGCTGTAGCCGAGTACTGAGCACTGTTCGAAGCTCCGGAGGCTGCGACCTCATCAGGAGTTGGTATGGAGAGAGGAACAATACTACCAGATCCGGAGGGCTCGGTCTCGGACCTTGGGGTGGCAGCTGGAGCGCTCCGAGCCAGCCCATCCCTGCCTCTACGAACCCTCGACCGTGATACCATCTGAAACAGTTTGATTTACATATGAAACAATATGATTTATATATGAAACAATATAAAACAGTTTGATTTACATATGAAACAGTATGATTTACATATAAAACAATATGAAATAGTTTGATTTACATATGAAACAGTATAAAATAATATGATATACATATGAAACAATATGATTTATATATGAAATAATTTGATTTACATATATATGAAACAATTTGATTTACATATGGTCAAGTCATTTTGTGTCTCATCTCTGTCACTCTCATTGCATCCCTCTTCTATCATTTGATCTGCATTCACTGTCCACTTTATATTGTCGAGCTCTTCATTTTTGTCGTGCACTGCACGATAATGATTATCTCATCATTCTGGTATGCATCCAAATCATCATCGACGACCCCCACATCTTTGTCTCCTCTGTCATAAAAATATTTGGCTGGTGATCTGACTATAATTTACCAACCTAGAGAGGTATTATCCGGTGCGTAAAATATCTGTTCCGCTTGAGAGGCAAGAATGAATGGATCTTGATATTGGGTATTCAATCTCTTTCTAGTGTTGATACTGATAAAACCGTATTTATCGACATTATAACTAGTCCCACGATTATTAACATCATACCAATCATATTTGAATAATACAATCCGATTTTGGCCAAAGAATTTAATCTCGAGAATCTCATTGAGGATGCCGTAAAAGTCGATATTTTCTAATTTTTATTGCTGGCCGTTGACGACAATCCCACTATTTTGTGTTCTTCGTGATTTTTCACTATCTTTCATCCGAAATCTATAACCATTCACGATATAACCATCAAATGATATTGCGTCTTGCAAATGACTACAAGATAAGCACCAGAGATCCTCATTCATCAGCGGATCATGGTTGTTGTACAGCTCTTGTGCCTATAATAATCATATGATATTCATGATATGAACACATAATTATTATTCGGTAATGGATATCAATAAAATTCAGTAATGATGTAAATACTTACGTATTTCTCAAACCACGATAGAAATTCATGATCATGGATTTGTGGAGCATTTCTTCTTGCTTTACAGGTTATGAATTAGATTATAATTAGCATATATACTTAATGAATGGACTGAAAGAATAAGTAAATGATCGTAAAATACCTACTCAATGAATGGTCACACTTCATTACATTGGCGCAACACATATATATGTGCATGTTGAATCTCATCTACAGACAATCGACGAGTTTTGCCTCCTCCTAGAGGTCTACCCATTTCGGTAAATATAGACAGACCCCCATCGAAGTTTATTGGACCACCGTCATTGTTCTGCTCAAGGTGATTGAATCGCGTGTCTATACCATATAGGTATATTAAGCAGAATGTCAGACATCCTTCTGCTAGGTATCCTTCAGTAATTGATCCCTCAAGACGACTTTTATTACGAATATATGATTTCAATATTCGCAAGTACCTAATTTAAGAAAAAAATTTATGGATAAATACATCAAGAACGATCAAATATATTAAAAAATAAGACGAGATAATTACCTCTCGATAAAATACATCCAGCGGTAATGAACTAGGCCGCCGAGTTTGGCCTCATTTGCCAAGTAAACGGTCAAATGCACCATAACATCAAAGAAGGAAGGTGGAAATATCATCTCTAGCTTGCACAATGTGATCGCAATATCCCTCTCCATCTGATCAAGTTGGTCCAGCCTAAGTACCTTCGAGCACAACTGTCTGAAAAAAGTGCTGAGCTCAATTAACGGATCAGACACCTGTTTAGTTAAATTCTCACATATAGCAAGAGTTAACAATCACTGCATAAGAATATGACAATCGTGGCTCTTTAATCCAGACAACTTCCGACCGTTCTCTTGCACACATCGTGCGATATTCGAAGAGTAACCGTTCAGTGTTTTCACAGACCGTAGGAATGTACATAAGGCTACCTTCTGCTGTGCACTCATGGTGTAGCATGCAACTGACAACACATACTTATCCCCAATCTCTTGAGGATGAAGTGATTTTCGGATGCCAACTCCTTAAGATCGAGACGAGATTTAAGATTATCCTTCGTCTTACCGTCGAGATTCAGCCGTGTTCATATAATATTATCATACATATTTTTCTTGATATGCATGACATCCAAGTTATGCCGCAAGAGCAGGCTACTCCAGTACGGTAGTTTAAAGAAAATACTCTTTTTTCTTTCAGTTATGCTCACACGTAGATTCTTCATATGTTCTCTTCTTTTTGCCTTTCCCAAGTGCCACCGTATCAAGCTGCTCCAATTCATACAAGACTTCTACCATCGAAAGCTGCTCCGGAGCCTTTGCAAGTTCCTTCTTGCCGTTGAACACTCTTTTGTTCTGCCTCCACTTATGGCCGTCAACAAGGAATCTTCGATGGCCCATATAACAGAACTTGCCTCCGTTCTTTAACCGTAATGAATCTGTCTCCTTATTGTATGTAGGGCATGCCAATTTTTCTTTAGTACTCCACCCAGATAAGTTGGTATATGTAGGAAAATCATTGATGGTCCATTGAAGTGTCGCATGCATCCGAAAATTCTAGCACAACGAGGCATCATATATATCGGCCCCAACTTCCCATAACTCGTTCAACTCCTCAATCAACGGTTGTAAGTAAACGTCAATATCATTACCAGGTGACCTGGGTCCGGGAATGAGCAAAGGAGAGCATTGTGTAAGGCTTTTTTAAGCACATGTAGGGAGGCAAATTGTATAGAACTAGGACAACTGGCCAAATACTATACGACACACTTATATTCCCAAAGGGATTGAAGCCATCGCTAGCAAGCCCTAACCTGACATTGCGAACTTCACATGCGAATTCAAGATAGGTCTGATCAAAATCTTTCCACGTCAGAGAGTCGATCGGATGTCTCATAACCCTGTTATCTGTACGTTCTCGTACATGCCACCTCATATGCTCAGTAGTCTTCGATGACATAAACAACCTCTGAAGCCTGTCCCTTAATGGGAAGTAGAGGAGAACCTTTGCAGATGCATTTTTCTTCCTTCGATTTTTACTAGACTCAACATCCGTCTCTTTATATCTCGTTGCTCTGCATATGTGGCATGATCGCGCATGTTCATACTCCTTCCGGTACAACATACAATCATTCACGCATGCATCAATTTTGTCATAACCAAGACCGAGATCTTTAATTGTCTTCTTCGCCTCGTAGAATGATTTCGGTACTGTCTCACCTATAGGAAAAGCCTCTTTCAATAACTATACCAACATATTAAATGACTTATTACTCCAACCATTGAGGCACTTCAAATGAAGAAGCTTTACAATGAAAGAAAGTTTTGAAAACTTCTCACACCTTGGGTATAGAGGTTGTTCGGTATCCTTAAGCAATCTGTAGAACTTGTTCGCTTCAATATTGGGCTGATCACCTGACGGTGTTTCCGTGCCTATTCCACCTTGCAAATCATGTATCATACCCTACATGTCATCGTCATCGTCTGTATTAATATTATCATCATCGATCACTGTGTTTGCAGTTTTACCGTGAGGAGCTGCCATAGGGACTGCATCTAGCTCCTCACCGTGCGAGAATCAATGGGTATAACTAATGTCAATGCCATGCATTACCAGATCAACCTCACATTCCTCTTGAACCTTTCTAGTCACCCTTCCGCAGTTTATACAGGGACACACAATTTTTCCATCAAGCGGTGCAAGATGCTCAAATGCAAAAGCCAAAAAATTCCTGACTCCTTTTCTGTACTCTTGGCTCATGCGATTTGAATTACACATCCAACTCTTATCGATCGAAGAAATCTTCGTCTATTTAGCTATACAACACCTGCAGTAATTTCAAACCATACCTATAAGACTCCACACAATTTCTGTTTCAATTTCGGTTCCCGGGTATGGAACACCGAACCGAAATCGAAAAAACCGACCTGACTCCTTAAATCATAAACCCAACGGCCAAAATACTTTTGTTTCCAGTAAGTGCAAGTATGAAATAATTATATTACATCTACAATGCTTCAAAAGAGTGAACGTCAGTTGATTTTGCTTTGAACTTTCATTTTGGCACTATGTAAGGGCACAATCATCCACTGTTTTGTGACGAATTGACGATCAAGATTCAAAAGCCGAGGGCTCAAGCATACCTTATATCAACCGAAACCGAACCGAAAACCTATCACACCGAACCGACAAAAACCGACCATTTCGGTTTCGGTTTCGATTTTTCGTAAATCGAAATAAAATAAAACTGACAAAACCAACACCTAAACCAACCGATAAAACCGACTCCCACCCCCCATTCATCGGGAATCAATCCTGAACCCTAGTCTAAAATCTATATTTTGCCCCCCATGCCCCCATTCAATTCAGTTTTGATAAGATAAAAATTACCAAATGAGGAAATTAAGTAGATGACAAAAGGGGTATTGTGCTAACATTTCAAACTTTAGGATGCGATTTAGAACAAAATAAACTAAGGGGGAGAGGGGGGAGGAGGAGGAGCTCACCAGAGATGGAGAGGTAGGCCTCGAGGAGGAGGAGGAGCAGTGGCGTCGCCGGTCGGTGGCGCGAGAGAGGGGAGGGGTGGCCGGAGGTGCAAGGGAGGGGAGGGATGGCCGGCCGGAGGCACACGAGAGAGGGGAGGAAGGCCGGGGAAGGAGGGGGAATTAGATCGAGAGAGAGAGGGAATGGAGGCCGGGGAGGGGGGGGGAGGAATAAGAGAGAGAGAGAGGGCCGGAGAGGGGAGGGATAGATCGAAACGAAAACCAAAAGGGGGATCGCTGAGTCGATTTAATCGCAGGGTTTTTACCGACAGAAATTATATATTCCGTTGGTAAAAAGTATCCTTATACCGACAGAAATATAGATAACGTCGGTAAAAATCAACGAATAAAAAAACATGAAAGGGGAGCGGGTCTCTGGAAAAAATCGCAGGGTCTTTACCGACGGATAGAATATATTTCGTCGGTAAAAGATAGTATTATACTGACGGATATATAGTTACCGTCGATAAAAATAATCGAAAAAAAAACATGAAGGGGGAGCGGGTCTCTGGAAAAAATCGCAGGGTCTTTGGAAAAAATCGCAGGGTCTTTACCGACGGATAATATATATTCCGTCAGTAAAAGGTAGTATTATACCGACGGATATATAGTTATCGTCGGTAAAACTAACCGAAAAAAAACATGAAGGGGGAGCGGGTCTCTGAAAAAAATCGCAGGGTCTTTACCGACGGATAGTATATATTCCGTCGGTAAAAATAAACAAAAAAAATAGTAAAATATAAAATATATTATTAGAGACGGACTTTTGTATTACAGTTGGTAATAACATATATTGCCGATGGAGGGTTTATTTCCGTCGGTAATAACCTATATTACCGACGGAACTAATTAATACCGTCGATAAATATATATTACCGATGGATAATATATAACAGTCGGTAATAAATATGCAAAAATAAAAATAAAAAAATCAAATTTATATTACCGATGGTAAATATTTTTTCCGTCGGTAAAATATATATTATTACCGACGATATTATAAATTTTCGTTGATAAAAACCCTATTTTTTGTAGTGTTTGCAGCGAGTCCATGCACCGTTGTGAGCCGTTTCTCCGTCCGCACCCTCAACCACATACGACGCCTTGCCGGGGGGACGGACCTCGAGTGCAGCATGCGCGTGGGCGGCGAAGAGCCAGGTCGCGAAGACTAGGCAGCAGCAGCTCCGATCGGGCCTCCCATGGCCGCAGGCATCAACGATGCCCCATAAGACAAATAGAGAAAGTAGAACAATTCTGCAGACCTGGGCTTCAACGCTGATGTGGCAATCAAATGAACGGACCATACCCCACTATCAAGAAGTAAAACGATTAAAAAAGCACACGATCCTTTGAGGATAGGTGAAAGATAAACTGAATCACAACCGTCCATCACACCCAGCTGCCCGAACGGTGAATGGCGCGTGGGCTTTCCTCTCTTTAGTTTGAGGTCTGCATCCTTTAAAAAAAGTTTTTCTTTTATCCCGTGACATGTGACATTACACTTGTGATCAAATTGTTTTGGGCATCGAATCAGATAGTATAAACTCAAAACTAAATCACAACCGTTTGTTTCACCTAGCCCGAACAGTGAATCTCATTCAACCCCAAATAGCATGAAAAAAAAAATGCTAAGATTCAGTTTTGACTTTAATTACAATCTTCCGTTACACCCAGCCCGACCCGTGAATCACACTCAGCCAGCTCCATATGGCATGCAAAAGAATGACTGTACTTCAGATTTTGCTTCAACCTATCTGACCACAGAGGATCCGTGCCTATTGATATGTCGCCGGTGGTTTGCACGATAGTGGAGTATGGTCCACTCATTGATTGCCACATCAGTTTGTTAAAGCCCATGGCTCTAACACTGAGAACATTTTTTCTACCAGATCGGTTTGCTGCACTTGCTACCAGACGTACGCTACTCTTAGCTGGCCCCGTTGTCCCTTTTTTATGGTCGACATGGCACCCTCGACTGGGCCGTAAGCAAGTGCAGCAAACCGATCATGTGACAAAAACGTTCTCGATGTTGGAGCCTTAGGCTTCAATCGGCTGATGTGGCAATCAATGAGTGGATCATAGTATGCTATCATGCAAACCATCTATGAAGTATTGTTCGACAAAATCTATGGTATAATCATGATACCAAATCATCTGGTATCACAGGCCAATCACATTGTGATACTAGCTCATCTAGCTCACCTAACCCGAGAAAATATATGGTATAATCGTGATACTAGCTCATCTAGCTCACCTGATACTAGTCATGAGTTTTTACAAGGCTTGGGAATTGGATATCGGGCACATGAAGTGCATAATGCTAACGGAAAACCAGACTCTTGATTCCAAAAATTGCCGGCGGGCATCGTGGGCCGTTCTCACCGTCGATCACAGCCGCTGTCGTTCATGATGATCAGTTGCAAAGCCATACATATACCTGATCATCATGGATGACTTTGATCGATGGTGAGCATTCCTGACCGTGCATTGCCGATCATTCACGTAGGAACGGAACTATGTATGGGCCAAGGGGGGGCCATGGTACCCCCTCAATTAATTCTTTGAATTTATAGAGTAAAAGTCTTAAATCTTAGGATATAAATTATTTTTTTGATTTATGTTGCGGTCCCTCCCAATATAAAATCCTGGTTTTGTCCTTGCATGCATGGCAGTGATTAGGATACTTTCCAGAAATTCATGTGAATGGATATGTTGTGCATGGTTGCCAAGATCAAAATCTGAAAAAATGGATCATGCTACTCACATTCAACTAGTGTTTAGCTTCACTCGAATTCAGCCTTGGTTAAGTTCACTCGTAGAAGGAAAAAAATCGAGTTTGATATGGGGCTTTAGGTCATTTCTAATTGGGCAACTCGGGTCGGGTTTCTCTCAAAAAACAGAAAAACTCAGGTTGGGTTGGACCTGTAACCGAGAAGAACTATCTTGGTTCTACCACGCTGGAACCTGAACCAAACCGACCCAACCCACACTAAGGTAGGGACGGTTCTCGGGTCGGTAGTTAATTTTTATAATAATGATTATTTACTAGTAAGGAAAAACATTAGGCTTTAGCCACACGTTTGGTTCTCATCATGGTAGTTGGTTCAATGTTAGCAAACAAGAAATGGTTAATCGTGTGGTAATGTGATGTAGTCCCCCAAGCCCAAACCCGTAACATATATAAGTGGACTAATATATATGAGTTCAATTCTCAGGTTTTGTTGGGTTTATCCGAGCCCAACCCGGAACCAACCCGTATTTTGTCGGGTCTATCCGAGCCCAACCCGGAACCAGCCCTTATTAGTCGGGTCCACAAACTTAGAACCAAACCAACCCATTTGGTCAAAGTAACCGAACCAACCCGACCCATTTATCTTATGAAGTCATGATGTGACTTCACATGCTTGGCCCTCGCGTGGAATCTGGATTTTCATCCAACCTTAATGTCCATTGGTTGTTACGCCACACTGGCGTTGATTAGTCGGCTTACAATGTAAATGGCTGTTGGTATACGATTAAATGCACGAATTCTACTAAGAGAAATGCTATTCAGCTCGAAGGTTTTTCCGATTCCGCTCAGCCCGATTGACGTGGCAGCGTGCAACTGATGGTGTAAAAGATTTAAATGTCGCTAGTGGGTTTCAGCCACCAGTTGTATGCTACCAAGTTGATCAGGCTAACAGAATAAAAAAAACCTTCAGACTAATTAGCATTCCTCATCCTACTAATTTTTCACCAACAATTCACACATTTTCTTGAACTAGTGGTGCTAAAACCAACATGATAAGAAACCATAAAAGCCCCTTAAAATTTGAATGTAATATATTAATTTTTTTCTCAAGCAATTGCATGTGGTGAAGAACAAACTAAGAGACAAAATCAAACCTAATTCATACCCGAAACCCAAAACTCGAATGGGGTATCGATAGCGTATGGACCCTCTTATACCCGTATGGGTATGGATCGGGTATAGATCTTGTCATACCAGAATGGGTATGGATATGACAAGGATAGGGTACACCAACCCTACCCCTAATCGCAATCGACGGCTATCCGATAAGCGCGTAATTGGATCAAAGGTCAATCTTCCTTTTAACAATATAAATATGTTAGATGTGGTTCTCAAGGTTGGTGATTACGAGGTTTCTTGGATCATGAGCTCCTTCCTCTTGGATCACGCCCATGTGCCAGTGTGCTCAACCTGACGTCAGCCCCATTGACCTTCAACAATTGATAGCTCTTCATGGCCATATAATCCCAAGGATGATTGTCAAGGAATTAATTCCTCGATCAAAAGTAAAAGAAAACACCCAAAAAGAATGTTTTAACTGAGGTGGTTTACCAGATAAAAATTTTCTTAGCTTGATCCGTGGTTCATCAAGAACATGTGAAATTAAGTATTGTACTTGAATTTCAGTTCTTGATAGTTTTAAAACTCTACCGCGAGTCGCAACGCCAGCATGTACAGGCTTGATCCTACTGTGATCCTGATCAGTTTATTCATTGATACTGATTTCGACTCGGTATCGGCCCATACGGTGAAGTTAAGGCTGATACAAACCGAGTTAGGTGACAATTGGGCCTAGCCGCCGAATTAGGTAGGCAAATGCGGGGGTCTAGCCTTCGTATATGATTAAGGGAGGAATCCCCTTTTTTACAGTATATTCATACATTTGAGGGGTTCGAAGTTTGGATGGTAAAGTCTCAAGGGGTTGGTACCTGAGACCAGTGAGCGAATCCCGCTTCCATCTCAACCTGGGGGTGTCGTTGTGTCAGGTCCATACCCGCCCTTAGGCGTCAATTTTGTTTTTTTGTTTTTTTGAAATTCAAATTCACCTACTAGGTCGTCAAGCCGCCGTATATAATCCAGTATATTCCGCAGTCAACGCCATAAAAAGCTTACTATGGGTCATCAAATGCGGCCATCATATTCGACGACCATGCCACAAATTTAGATTATAAATAGCCTTTATCAGTAGTCGAAATATTAGGGTTTTTTCATTGTACCATCAACTCAACTCGGTTGAATTGACTCGGTTTTTAAGGAACACAATAGATCAAGAAAAAAAAAAAAGGGTTATTTTGACTTTCCCCCCAAATTTTGCCTTGAATTAGACTTTATCTCCCAAAACTAACTGTTCCTTCGGAAAAGAAATAAAGTTGGGAAATTTTATTCATACGTACCCCAAAAATCTGTAATTAGCCCCCATTTCCAACAAACCTGAACACACCCCGATTTCTTTGATCATACCCCATTCATATCCCAAAAATACCCTTTCCTCTTGCACCCCATCATGAATACACCCCAGTTAAATGGCCTGTCATATCTTGATCATACCCCATTCCTTTCAGATGTTGAAGCCCGTGAGGATAGGGACATGGAGTGGGGGTGGGGAGAGGAGAAAGAGAGAGAGATGTTATTTTTTCTCCATTGCTGAAGGGGTTTGATCTCCTATGGTGGAATCCGATTGGGGGAACTAGGTCTTTGAGTCCTATCGTCGCCTATGGAGGAATCAGATCAGGGGGAAGAAGGATCTTTGAGCCCCGTTGTCGATGTTGCTGTCACTGACGACACAACCATGTCATCGCCATTGCTTAATTCCTTCCCAATTACAATTGATGCCTCCTTATTCAAAATGTTTTGTTTTAAATTTTAGTTAAATGTGAGGTATAATATAAGGGTATAAATGATATTTAAAAAATATAAGTAACTTACTGTGAAACGGATGAGAGACAGGGGCTAGTTACAGATTTTTGGGGTATAAATAAAAATTCCCATAAAGTTTGGGTTATTTTGACTTTGCCCCCCAAACTTTACCTTGAATTGGACTTTACCTCCCAAAACTAACTACTCCGCAGCTCACCCCCCAAAACTTTATTTCTTTTCAGTCAGCTCACACTTTCTCTTAGATGGTGAGCTGACGGAACAGTTAGTTTTGAGGGGTAAAGTCCAATTAATGAAAATATGGGGAGTAAAGTCTAATTCAAGACAAAATTTGGGGGGCAAAGTCAAAATAACCCATAAAGTTCTAACGGAACAGTTAGTTTTGGGGGGTAAAGTCTAGTTAATGAAAAATGGGGGGTAAAATCTAATACAAGACAAAATTTGGGGGGCAAAGTCAAAATAACCCAAAAAAAGAAAGGATGAATTGTTCATTAAAAAAAAATTTGCGTTACACTTGAAAGCTTCTAGAAAGCATGAAAAGTTGACTGGTCCAGTGTGCTCCAATCCCCAGTCATAAGATCCTGATGAAGCATCACATTGTCTTCCGGAATGGGATGGAACCCTTCATGCCATGTTAGACTCGATACCACATCGCTAATATCCCCGGCCGCCGCCGCCGCCGCCGCCGCCGCCGACGCATAGTTGCTGCTTAGATCCGTCCAGTAACTGAGCCCTCCTGCAGACACCAGGTTCTCATTGCTCGACGGCGATTCCGAGGCCCCTTCCGATGGTCCCTGGACTGCCGTTGCTTGATGTGAATCGGACGAGCCGACGATGCCGAACGGCACGGCATCCTCTCCGGGGCACTGATTCAAGAACTTGGCATAAAGAAGAGCAAGGTCGATGCTCGAGCTGCCGTCGGAATCCGTACTGCCGCCCGCCCGCGAGTTCCCTACCATGTCATCCAGCATGAGATCGGGCCGGAGGGAATTGGCGGGAACGCGAGAGTAAGCACTCCGGTCACCACCGGGCGCGGCCGGATCGTTCGGTGGTCTTACGCGCTTCGGCCTCCGGTTCTTGCGGCACCCGCCGCCGAAGGGGACGTTCCGCAGGGACCCACCTTTGGTCCAGTACCTCCGGCAGCCCTTGCAGAAGTAGCGGGGCTGCGTCAGGCTGTAGTTGTTGTAGTAGCAGAACTTGGTGTCGGAGGAGTCGCACCGGGGGCAGTTGGGCGCCAGCTCGACGTTGGGCTTCCACCGGTTGGGCTCCATCGTCGACGACGTCCGGGGAGCGTAAGGGATCATCTGAACCCTAGAATTCTACCGGCACACCGAGAGGTGGAAACCCTAGTTTGGGGGGGGGGGAGCTTTGGAGGAGATGGTGAGCTCTACAGTGGAGAAGGGGAGGAGAGAGATCGGAGGGAGGGGTTTTTATACGTGAAATGCACGTGCATGTGCGCGCATACATGTAAGCCGTAGGCTGCGTGGAGGAACCGTTGGGACGAAGCGAAGGAACCGGCTAGCGTGTCGACGATCCAGCCGGCCGGGAGGATGTGTCGCTGCGGGGACACGTGTGGGCGTGTAATTGGTTACTGGTGGGAGCGTAGAGAAGCGGCAGGCAGACACGTTGTCTCCTTCCCGATCACCGGCCGCAGCGCGAGTGACGCCGACGCCACAAGATACAGAGGAACTACTGTTGCGTGGACTTGGAATTGGTACGGACGGCATTATCGATGGTCGGATCACCATCGAACGACTGAAAGCATCAACGACGACTCCCATTAGGGCTACAACTCGGGCGGGTTGAGGGGTCAACCCAAGAGGTTGAATCCTCTCCCCAAGTCGTCGAACCCAATAGTCTGTGGATTGAAATGTCCTCCAAATCACTTCGGTTTTTTTATTGAAATGCCATTGAATCTTAACAAACCTTTTGTCTCTCACCGCTGCTGGACCTAACCGAACCTCCCTAAACTAAGATCTACATACCATGGGATGAACCCTAGACATAGATCGAATCTAATCAAAGCTTTTCTTCTCGTCGAGGGGACCTACCGGAGTTGGGAGAATGCTATTCACCATCGGAGGACCTCACAAAGATCTCCTCCGCCATCGTTGCTTGTGCCCGCCTCCACCACCGTTGTATGTGCACGCAATCGCCGGTCGCCACCTTGTTGCTCATGCTTGAGAGAGAGATGGGAGAAGAGGCCAGAGGGTAGTTTCGAGTTTCTCAAAAAAAATAGATGACCTAGTGTTAAAGAGGATATTTCATTGTCCAATACGTTCACAATTCTTATGTAGGGATTAGTCTCACCAATTAACCCTAGCGATGGCAACGGGTCGGGTTTGGGACGGGTTGACCCATCCGGATCCCGTCCCGCTGAGGAATATCATTTCTCAAACCCATTCCAAACCCGTGACAAGCTTGAATGATCAATCCCAAACCCGTCCCACTAACACTAGTAAAAACCCAAACATATCCCGTCCCGTATCAAATATGTTTATATAGAACAAGTCCAAGATAGTTGTTTATAATTTGAACTAAATTTATTTTCGTTAAGTGAAGTAATGAACATATTGAGATTTAAATTCATTATAATATAAAACAATAATTTCAATTGTTGGATACTCTTATGTCCCAAAACCTGGGTCGTAAGAGGTCCACATAGGGTATATGAAACGGCCAATGGGTGCCCCCTCTTACTAATTTTGGTACTAAACCGGTGGACTATCTTAAGATCAATATTTTTGTTAAATATATATACATTGAATGCATGAATTAAACATATGGACAATAATGAAAATGTATAACTTACTACAAATCTAGAACTAGTTAAACACCATGAACATTTTGATAATTAAATTACATATGTTCTAGATTCTAGAAATTTTATAAACAAAAGGCTTGAGTTGTATTATCTCCTTAAATATAGTATTGGTACAATATAAAATATGATACAAAATTATATCCAAGTAAATTACCAAACTTCAAAAGAAATAACATATATGTAATCGGGTTGGGTTGGGTTGGGTTGGGATAGGCTAATACCAACTCCGTCCCAAACCCGATCGGATTTATTTCGTAAATTCCAAACCCATCCAAAGCCAACAACTTCCATCCCAAATAGGGGTGGCAATTCTTGACCCGACCCGCCAACCCGACCCGAAGTTAGCAGGTTTGGGTTTGGCCTAAACGGGTTCGGGTCATAAACGGGCCGACCCGATTGACCCGTTTATTTAATGGGTCGGGTTTTGGTTTGTACTTATAACCCTATTGACCCGACTTGACCCGTTTAACAAATGGGTCGTGTCAACTCGACCCGACCCGAACCAACTCGAGCCAACCTGACCCAACCCAATCAAATCCGGCCCAATTTGACTTGTCTTGACCCAACCCGATAGGTTTACATGGGTTCTGTTGACCCAACCCGAGCCAACCCGACCCGACCCGACCCGTTTAGTAAACAGGTTAAACGGGTCGGGTCGGGTCGGGTCGGGTCAACCTATTTATTAGGCAGGTCAGGTTTGGGTTTAAGTTTTTGACCCGTTTATTAAACGGGTCGGGTTCGGGTTAGATGTTTTGCCTTTATACATATGTCTCAACCCGACCCGACCCATTGCCACCCCTAATCCCAAACCCAGCTCAATGGGGCTGGGCCGGGCCGGGTTGGGTTTTCCATTTAGCCCGTCCCGTTGCCATCCCTAATTAACCCAACCAAATTTATCCTAATAATTGTTTTGAAAATGATAACTTAAATCCTAATAAATAAAAGCTTCGTCATGCGAGGTCTCAATGTACTAGCCCACCAACCATCAAGTGTCTCCAAGCTATAGGCTGCTTGGTGTGCCGGTACTCCATCTACGCATGTAGACGCGCATAATTTCAGGTCGAACCGGATCAATGCCCCCACCACCCGCATCTTGGACGAGGTGTGTGTGTGTGTGTTGGGGGGCACATTTATCGAGTCAAATTTGTTTAACAAAGTCTCATGTTTATGTAATGGAGAGCCATCAACAAATGATTTAAAATAACTTTAGGCTAGGTTAAGTTTAGGAAGTAACAAGGATTAAGGTTATGTCCAACCCGACCTCAATTCGAGTTGGGTTTGGGAAGTTTGGGCAACCTAGTACAACACATAGCCTGACCTAATCTGTAAGCCAGCACATCCCACAACCCTTCTATCCAAACCCATAACCTGTAACCCTTGATTCTAATTGCAATCTATGGATAAACATTTATCCACCATCCAACCGTGGAGCCTAAAGCCCAATCCATTTATATGCAAAGGGAAAAACATAGCCGAAGTGGGTTGCTCTATTGTGTTGCGGTTTTGGTCGAGAAAACGAAAGGAAAGAGGTTGGTAATTGCCAAACTGACCAACCTGGCCAACCAGCCTCCGGTTGTTAGACTTGGACTGGTGTATCTCAACTCGACCTTGAAGTGTGCTTGGGGAGAGAATTCGACCCCTAGTTGGTCTTGGGCTAACCCCTCAACACACCCAACTTGCATCCCTATGTGGGGCATGTGGCCGCGGGGATCATCGGGAATGCCAACCATGGGACCCGGCCCGTGAGGAGAACCAAGAGAGAGAGAGAGAGAGAGAGAGAGAGAGAGAGAGAGAGAGAGAGAGAGAGAGGATGTTGTGTTGGAAAGATAGCCCTACCTTCTCGTCGGGGTTCTATGTTCCTCACCGAGGGTGTCTCGCCAGTCTCTCTTTATCTCAAGAGACGAGCAATATACATAAAAAATTTATTCATTCATCTATATCTAAAATAAGAGGACCCTAATAGGAACACCTGCCGACATGGCACACATCGGCCAGGCTCAACGCATCAAAAAACATGCCATGGCCCATAGATCCTTAATCTTCTTCAGAAACATTTCTATTAACGTTAGATCCTTGATCTTCTTCAAAAACCCTAAAATACCCACAACTCCCATCTCTTTCGATTTACGAGCAAGAGCTGCCATGGCGATCTCCGACGCAAGCAGCAGATATGGCGGCGGCGGCGACAACATGCACTATTTCAAGTTGTTTAGTTCGATGAATAGGACCTCGAGGTGCAGATACTCGCCACCACTGTCCCAGCGACGACAAGCAACGGGCCGAGTGGGTATGGTCAGGGTTCCGTTTAGATCCCAAGTTAACGTTCATCCCATGGCCCATAGATCTTGGGTTTATGGTTAGGTTTAGATTCACTTCGACGGCGGCGAGCAATGGTCGGTGGTTCGCGGGTTCGGTGGTATGCAAAAGAAAATTTGAAATGATGTGGAAGCATTTTCGTCCACAACATTTCAAATTCCTTTAGCTTGACCAATCTCTTTGTCAGGGACGCTCACACATTTCCCCAATAGAATATTATAGAGAGAGAGAGAGAATGTTACAAAGAGAACATTTTAGTGAGAGAATGTTGCTCTATGCAGTTTATTTCTCTACATTATCCAACTTCAACGAGCAATGTAGAGCACATTATAGGGAGCGAAAAATGTAGAAAGAATAATTTAGAGGAAGTAATTATTGTAGGAGAGGATATTGATGAGGAATGTTGTAGATGTTAGCCTAATATACATTGTTGACCCATTCCCTAACAGCTTAAGCTTTTGGGCGAGATTGTTACTTAGCATAATTTGTCGTAGAGACAGAATCAAGCTTCTTATATTAAATCTTACCTATCCTCATTGTCTAAAAGGTTCTACTTCTCCCTATCCACCAAGTGACCCTTCAAGGTTCTCGGCATCTGAGGTTAGCAGCCTCGCCGAAAAATTTGTGTCAATAACTGAAGACTGAGATTAAGTTGATGACAAGAACTGAAGAATGAGAGCGAGGTGGAAGGGGCCTGAAAGGAGATGCTGGTTTTGGGTTAACCGCCTGTGAGACAAAGCCGCAAGCTCTGTCAACATCCCCAGTAGGGAGCCCGAGGGGATCAGGTTCTATAAGGAAAGAATAGCAAGGGTTCAACCTACTGCAGCAGATCACAACTGATGTCGCCTTCAGGATGCGGTCCATCGATCCAGCTGATGGCACACTGAACAAATTGGAAACACAAAGTACACAGCAGATGATGGATGGCGATGGGCTCGTCCGCTGTGTGGTTGGACCACCAGCTTAGGTACAAATTGCATACTTCTTTGGAATCGGTGTCAGTTTAGAGAACAAGATAAAGGAACAGCATCAGGTGTGTAAGGGGGGAGAGAGAACCTGCAGTACAGGGGTTGGACAGCAACTGAAGATTGGGGGTGAGATGGATGAGGCCGAAAGAGAGACGCCAGGTTCGAGCGAATTGACATGGGCTCGGCATCCATCCCCACCAGATATGATACAGAGATCAATAGGTGCTTCAGAGGGAGGTTTACTAACAGATCTAAGGCAGTGATGCAGATTTAGTGTCACTCAGATCTTGATGTGCTTTCTCAAGGAAAGATGTATTGTCTAAGAAACAAAACCCAAACCCAAACCCAAAACTAAGGGTGTGTTTGGCATTGGTTTTGGAGGCCTAGTTTTGCGTCAAAACTAGTTCCGCTTGCCAAACTAGTTTTGGTATAAGATTTTAGTGCGTTTGGGATTCGATTAGAAAATTGGTTTTTCAAAATCAAAACCAGAAAATCATCAAAACCCAAAAGCATAAATTTTCTGCTTTTGGGTCCTTCTTTTAGGTTCTTGAGACAAAAAGGCAAACCAATAATTAAAAGAAATTATTGTGAATAACATATATGTTGTAGAGAGAAACTATTGTAAAGAGAAAAAATTAAAACGAGTATATTGTAGAGAGAGAAAATTATTATAGAGAGAATAATTTAGAGAAAATATATGATAGATATAAAAATATTAGAGAGAGAAAATTCTAAAAAGAAGAATATAGATAGAGAGTATTAAATAAATAAATATGTAGTGAGAGAAAATATTGAAGATAAAAAATATTATAGAGAGGAAATATTATAGAGAGAGAAAATATTGTAGAGAGAGAAATATTGTAGAGAGAAAATATTATAGAAAAAGAAAATATTATAGTGAGAGAAAATGTTATAGAAAGAGAATATTTTAGAGAGAGAAAATATTATAGAAAGATAATATTTTAGAGAAAGAATATGTTAGAGAGTAGTTTAGATAGAAGATATTGTAGAGAGAGAAAAAACCATAGAGAGGAGAAAAATATTAATAATAGAGAGAAAATATAATAGAAATAGAATATTTTAGAGGGAGAAAATATTATAAAAAGAGAATATTTTAGAGAGAGAAATATTATAGATCGGAAACTTTGTAGAAATATGATATTTTAGAGAGAAAATATTTTAGAAAGAGAATATTTTATAGAGAGAAAATATTATAGAGAGAATATTTTAGAAAGAAAAAATATTATAGAGAGAGAAAATATTGTAGAAAGAGAATATTTTATAGAGATAAAATATTATAGAAAGAGAATATTTTAGAAAGAGAATATTTTAGAGAGTGAATATATTATAGAGAGTAAAATTTAGAAAAGAAATATTATAGAGAGAAAATAACGTAGAGGGTAGAAAAATATTAATTATAGAGAGAGAAGATATCATAGAGAGAAAATGTTCAAGAAAGAAAATATTATAGAAAGAATATTTTAGAGAGAGAAAATAGTATACAAAGAGAATATTAAGAGAGAAATGTTGTAGAGAGAAAACATTATAAAATATGATATTTTAGAGAGAAAATTTTATAAAAAAGAATATTTTAGAGAGAGAAAATATTATAGAGAGAATATTTTAGAAAGAGAAAATATTGTAGTGAGAGAAAATGACATAAAGAGGAAAAAAATATAAGATAGAGGAAATATCATAGAGAAAAAATGGTATAGAAAAAAAATATTGTTGAAAGATATCGAAGATATTGCAGATAGAAAAATATTATAGAAAGATAATATTTTATAAAGAGAAAATGTTGTAGAAAGAGAATATTATAGAGAGAAAAAAAATATTGTACAAAAAAAATATTTTTGAGAGAGAAAATATTATAAAGACAAAATATTTTAAAGAGCAAATATTTAAAAGAGAAACTGAATGAGAGAAAATATTATAGAGAGAAAATATCATAGAGAGAAAATATGGGGTAGAGAGAGGAGAAATAATATGTAAAGAGAAAATATTAGATAAAATATTATAGAGAGAATATTTTTAGGAAGAGAAATCTTGTAGCAAGAGAATATTTTAGAGAGAGAAAATATTATAGAATGAGTTTATTTTAGAGAGAAAATATTGTAAAGAGATAAAATATTGTAGGAGTATTTTAGAAAATATTTTACAAATAGAATATTTAAAAATAGAGTAAATAACTGCAAAACTAGTTAGGCACAAAACTGGTTTTATTGCCAAATGCTCAAATGTTGATAATTCTAGAACTGGTTTTCGATAAGCTATAACCGGTTTTGCACAAAACTAGTTCTTGGTATTCCAAAATCAAAACCTAAAATTTCAAAACCAATGCCAAACGCACCCTAAGGGTGTGTTTGGCATTGATTTTGGACACCTGGTTTTGAGGTTTTTCCTAGAATGGCCCCTAACTCTGTCGTATTCCTGGGAATAGACCCGGTTGTTTTTTGCATTACTTTTCTAACCCACCACATGTGCGAAATGTTACATCCGAATAGGTGTTGCTATTTTGTGATCACTTTACTCTTACGATGTAACCGGTGGTGGATAAACCGACAGTGTAAAAAAAAAAAGCGGTTCTTCTTCTCCGATCTCTATAACTTCTACTCGCCGAAGTTCGTGGTTCCAGACGCCGAAGACAAAGAAGATCGTCTAGGGTTTCTCTGTAACTTCTACTCGCCGGAGTTCATGGTTCCAGACGCAAAAGACAAAGATCATGGTTCAAAACGTCATAACAATTAAGGTACTCCTCCTTACTCTACACTATACTGTTATTTGAAACCCAGGACATTCATTGTCCTCTTCACCTGTTTTCTAGCAGGAGGTCGTAGACCTTAAGAAACCCTTAGAACCCTAGACAACCAGATACATAACCCTTAGAAACCTTAGACATCTAATGTACGTAGCCCTTAGAAACCCTAGTCCCCATAATAATAAAATTATACCATGGCATTCAACATGCTCCAGCGCAGGCATCCCCATACGAGCGCCGACGCTGGTGTATATTAACAACGGACCTACGGTAAATGCACCAGTACATTTTAAATAAATATAAACCAAATATATCCCCATATGCGCCGGCATCTTTTAATTAATATGAACCCAAGACATCCCTATACGAGCACCGCTGCTGGTGCATATTAACTACTGTAAATGTGCCGACGTGTTTTGTTTAAAAATGAACCCAAATACATCTCCATATGTGTCGATACTTTTTAATTAATATGAACCCAAGACATCCTACATGAGCGCTGATGTCGGCGCCGGTGCATTTTATCTATAATAAATGCATATGCGCATTTTAAGTAAATATGCACCCAATACATCCCCATATGTGCCGACACATTATAGAAGTATATATGATTGGCATAGTTTGTTTGTATTGTAATATGCAAATGACACCAAGAAAAAGTGTTAGATTCCAAAACTCATTATGTAAGATAAGCATTCAGAAGCTGAAGAGCATTCGAAAGACTCATCCGAGAGTCTGAAGGGTATGAAACGTAAGAGAATATCAGAGAGTAAATCACAGGGAGGAGATTGAAAGATAAAGGCCTATGAAACACTCAACAAATTTGTTCATCATAAAGAATTTTAGATATTTTCTGAAAATTTCCTAAAATAATGGAGATACTTGGAGAATCTTTTTTTGGACATCTGTTGCACATAAAAAATGCAGTAGTGTTGTTCGTCCCACAACTTTCACATTACATGCTTCAAAAACATACCAAAAATCTTTACTTCAAAATAAGGAATAAAACAATATATTTTTTCTAAGAGAATTATATGCAAGCCTCGGTCTATGACACAGCTGCAAGGAAAAGCCTACTGAAAGCGATGATTTTAGTGGTGGTCGACTAAGGGATACTTATTTTCCTGGGGAGATAAAGATGACATAGAAGGATCTTATATCTGCAATAATCAGATGCATCTCAAAATTCTGATGCAATGAAGCTTGCTCTCATACTTATATTGGAGAGCTATATTCTTGAGGCCAACCCCTCTAACAACATTACTTGGTCCAACATCGCACTTGCTAATGACCTTGAGGCATTCAACAATCACCCATGACATGACATTGCATACGAAACCTTGAAGTATGTGGTGAACATAACAAATGTGGAATCAAGGAGACCAACGAAGTACAACTTGTTCGGTTGCGCCCTAGCATTGCAGGTATACAAAGTTCACAAATAATAATATTATTTTGTATTTAGATAGTTTAGATAGTTAAATATGTCCATATGCTCTTGTTACATGCTTGTTTTTTTTGGAGTATTTCCGAATTGGAAAGCTTTTGCGCAGCTAAAGAGATCGAACCAATGTATCTTAGGATATATAATTGGTACAATTTTCAAAGTGTTATATATGACCACGTAGTCGTATTATTCAGCAGTGATGATGTAAGTATTTAACCCAATTTGTTTTATTATGATTGTTAGTGAGTTCATAGGCGCCAGCGCATCCTTAGTAAGGCGCCAGCACATCCTTTGTAAGGCATCAGCGCATCCTTAGTAAGACGCCATCACATCCTTAGTAATGAGTTATTGTTTGTTTTTTATACTGCGTCGGCGCGTCTTGTTATTTTTGCCTTTTATCTTTTATTAACCCTATTACTGTTTATAATAATCTTGTAGGTTCTGATTTTGGATGAGATTGAAATGTCTTTGAATTAAATTATAGGATTCGAAAATAAAAAGGATTTTCAACGAAAAAAGTTGAAGAAGAATGATGAAAAAAGAGAGGATGTGGTGGTGGATGAGGAAGAGGAGGATGAACAATATTTTACCCACCAGAGGAAGTTTAATATTGCTTCTCTATTGGACGATTGGATGTAAGCAGATGAAATACCTCAAACGTTAACCCACTAGAGAAAGACGAGTAATGAAATGGAGAATGAGGCCTTGCATCGTTTAGAAGCAAGAGTAATTGAAATCAACACCCTAAAGAGTGTGCATTCAACCGAAGAAAACCACGAGAAATCTCCATTTGCAAATATTTTAGATATTCTTGCTGAGGATCCCCAATTTGCAATTATTAATGATAATCTGGATAAGGAGAGAGAATAAACAGTTATAACAACAACAAAAACAGTAGCAACAACAACAGCAACAGCAATAGTGGGAGCAAATTAAGGGGAAGAAAAGGGAGCGAGTGAGGGGGAAGAGCGAAAGAAGAGGAAAAGGAAGAGTCAGAGGGAGGAGAGGAAGAGGGAGAAGGAGATGGACAGGGAAATAGAGTGGGAAAGGGAGGAGGAGAGGAAGCAGGAGGAGAGGAAGTAAGGGGAGGAGAAAGAGAAGAGGGAGGAGGAGAGGAAGCAACGAGAGAAGGAGGAAAGGGAGCAGAGGAAGGAGGAGAGGAAGCAGAGGGAGGAGGAGAAGAGGGAAGAGGAGGAGAGGAAGCAAGGGGAGGAGAAGGAGAAGAGGGAGGAGGAGGAGAGGAAGCAAGGGGAGCAGAAGGAGAAGAGAGATGAGGAGGAGAGGAAGTGAAAAGAGAAGGAGAGGGAGTAGAGGATGGAGGAGAGGAAGTAGAGGGAGGAGAAGAAGAGCGAAGAGGAGAGGAAGCAAGGGGAGGAGAAGGAGAAGAGAGAGGAGGGGGATAGGAAGCAGAGAGAAATGGGAAAGGGAGCAGAGGGAAGAGGAAAGGAAGCAGAGGAAGGAGGTGAAGAGGGAGGAGGTGAAGAGGGAGGAGGAGAGGAAGCAGAAAAAGAAAGAGGAGAGGGAGAAGAGGGAAGAGGGGGAGAGGAAGCAGGAGGAGAGGAAACAAAAAGAGAGGAAAGGGAGAAGCGGGAGGAGGAGAGGAATCAGAAATAGGAGGAGAGGGAGAAGATACAAACTATTTCATTAGAAGAAAGCTTAGGAAATAAGGTATAAACGATATAGTAATTTTTTAGGCGCCAACACATCCTTAGTTAGGCCCCAGCCATAGTTGTCAAGGCGTGGCTAGGCGCCCGGAGGGAGCCGAGGCGCGTCTAGGCGTGGCCTTATGTATATAGGCGTGACCTTATGTGCATATGCATTCTCCAGGCACGGGTATATATGTATAGTCTATACTTGCAGGTATATATGTAATAAGAAGTAATATAACACCTTACTAATATGAAATTGAACATATTATAGTCAAATACATGCAACACAATGACACATACATAGTATAAACAAGTAAACAACAAAATGAACAAATAGAATACAAACTCTTGCTAACATAAAATTGAGCATATTCTAATCAAATGCATACAACACGATGAATACATAGTATAAACAAGTATACAACAACAAAATGAACAAAGAAGATAGGGGTGGGTTGGGTTTTACTTTAAAAATAAAATAAAAATCATTACCTAAAACTAGGCGTGCGCCTAGCCGTCGCTTAGTGAGGTGTGCCTGGGCGCATTGGGGCCTAGTTGTCTTCGTGCGCCTAGGTGCGCCTAGGCCCGCGCCTTGACAACAATGGCGTCACTGTAGTCTTTTTATAATTATTCATGAATTTTGTTTCTCAAGCTCTTGACAATATGCAGAAAGCATAACATACAAATCATAATATGCTCCTCTTAGCTTCTGAATAGCTATCTCTCTTACCATCCATGCTTTCTTGTAGCTAATCTTTACTCTATACTTTTGCTGAATATCACATGAGGATATTCAATAAACTCACTAATCAACTTACTCGTGGCTTGTTGATAATTATCCCACATTGCGGCAATGAGCAATTATGCTGCGATACTAACGATTTAATTTAAAGTATATCATTCTCCATCAACTTAGAAGCATGCAACCACCAATGACAATCATTTACTTTGCAAATTATAGTATATCTTATTTTGTTGGATTTTAAAACCTTATACTCAATTTTTGCATGTAAAGTATACTTATTTAACATTAAAATCATGATCTTATGCTTAAACATCTAAAAGAGTTGAGGTTCTTGGGTGCCATCATTCATTTCTATTTCATTAGGGAATTCACCATTCACATATGTATCTTTAAACAGTGTTATTAAAGGTGCGTGCCTAGGCTCAGGCTCAACCAGGCTAACCCCCTGCGCCTCAAAAAACACAAGGTCAGGCTCTGTTAGAAAGGCGTGCGCCTAGGCTCCAGGAGCAAAAAAGGCGCGCCTAGTTGAACCATGTGCAATTATGTGCTGGCAATTGATATTTTTGACAATATGATTAAGTTATTAAGTAGATTTGATTCATGATTATAGTAGTCTAAATATTGGCACATTAATTGAATATTATTTACATTCAAAATTATTTGTTATAGTTCTTAGGTATGACCATATGAGCAATTGTGGGTTGGATTTGATGACTTTGATATTATTTCAACTATTACAAGATTCAATGAGTTTTCTTTCTCGATTTGCACATTCCATACTGATTTAGAAGCATGTACACAAGCACACGGATGAAATAACACATTCAATCATTCACTATTTATTTTTTGTTTGCTATAATATCACATTTTATATCTTATAACTGGTTATTGAATTTGAACTATACATATTTGAAGATTTAATATATTTTAAATGGCTTATTTAGAGCCGTAATTCAAACCTACTAGGCTACAACATTTGTGCTGTTGCAACAACAATCTATCCAATTTAGCATTTGTCTTAAGATTCATTTTCTTAGTCTAGTTATGCATGCTTTGAATATATATATATATATATATATATATATATATATATATATATATATATATATATATATATATATATATATAGGGTCAGGATCGGATGACCCAGCAAAATTTGACCTAGCAAATAACCCAGCACCCTTTGAGGCACCTAGAGGTTTTAGAATGGACTGATTTTTTGTAGACATGTTGTCTATGATATGTTGATCCTCCTCACAAAAAATCAGCCCATTCTAAAACCTCTAGGTGCATCAAATGAGATCTTCAAATCAACGGTTAAAATTGACACTAAAAAACCGTTGATTTGAAGAGCGCATTTGATGCACCTAGGGGTTTTAGAATGGGCTGATTTTTTGTGAGGATGATCAACATACCATAGACGACGTGTCTATAAAAAATCAGCCCATTCTATAACCTCTAAGTGCATCAAAGGGTGCTGGGTTATTAATGGGTCAAAATTTGCTGGGTCATCCGATCCTGACCCATATATATATATATATATATATATATATATATATATATATATATATATATATATATATATATATATATATATATATATATATATATATATATATATATATATATGGGGACGGGGAGCCTGGACCGCAGGTGCAACGTGAACGTTGCATCGGAGCCCCCTGCGCGCGCCACCTGTCCCTTAAATTCGGTCGCCCCGCTTTTAAAACCGCGGGACGAACCGCAGCCGTCCGATCGATTCGATCGGACGGAAGATCCGGTCGCTTGTGTTTAAAAACGCGGGATCGATCGCCAGCCGTCTGATCCGTGCACCACACCCTCGTCCGATGTTTCAGTTGCGTTGGGTTATTTCCGTCCGTTCGATTGAGGGAATCGAACGGACAAAAACTAGTTTCGCTGTTACTGTAGCGGCTACAGTAACAGCGAAACTCAATTTTATCCGTTCGATTCCCCTTATCGAACAGATGGGAATCAACCGACCCAATTGATACACCGGGCGGGGGTGCGCTGCACCGATCAGACGGCGGCGGGCGGGGTGCACTGCACGGATCAGACGGCTGGCGATCAATCCCGCGTTTTTAAACGCGAGCGATCGGATCTTCCGTCCGATCGAATCGATCGGACAGCTGCGGTTCGTCCCGCGGTTTTAAAAGCGGGGCGGCCGGATTTAAGGGACAGGTGGCGCGCGCAGGGGGATCCGGTGCAGCGTTCACGACTTCACGCTGCACCTGCGGTCCAGGCTCCCCGTCCCCTATATATATATATATATATATATATATATATATATATATATATATATATATATATATATATAGAGAGAGAGAGAGAGAGAGAGAGAGGCGTGTTAGGATGTTGCGTGCGGCGTTGCACCGCAGTCGTTTGATGCACCGCTGCGGTGCGTGAGATGCATCAGACGGCTGCGGTGTGACACCGCACGCCGCATTTTAACATTTCTCTCGCTCTCTCTCTCTCTCTCTCTCTCTATATATATATATATATATATATATATATACGCCTTCCTTCAATCAGGCGCGCGCCTTGAGTTGCGCTTTGCGCCTAGGCTCTAGGAGACCTTTGCACCTCATGTGCGCCTTGAGCCTTTCAGAACATTGTCTTTAAAACCAGATAAGGATTTATTCATTGTCTCTTGCTCTTTCTTAACATTCTCAATCCAGCATTTCCCAGCACCCTCTTGTTGACCAATATCTTCCTTTGGAACTATAGGACTTCCTTTTTTTGGAGTTGTCAAAGTCCTACAATTACAAGTACATTTATAAGAAACTAAAATACGTATAAATAAATTAATAAAATTAATATAGAATAACACAATGTTATACGAACCTAAATATAGATGATGAGGGAAATATAGAGAAATAATTTCATTCGGAAGTAGCATGAATATGACTTGATATACGCTGAATCGAATCATATCCAATATGACATTTGTTGTCATTGTTTTCGAACAAAGAATTTAGTACATCACAACCATATCCACTACTTTCAATAAATGAATCACCACCACAATTGGTAGGCTTTATGTTAAGATTTATCCTCTGGTCAATAGGATACACTTTAGTGTTTCGGTCCAATCTCAAATTAGAAGTAGGACATTCGTTCAAGTTTATGATAAAACTATCATTTCTTAACTGCATAACTGAATCTTCTATCTTCATTACTAGAGATACATCTGGATGTTTGGATAAATTTCGATATAGTTTGGCTCGTCCGGTAGATATTTCGGGTAACTTCTTTTTCAAAAGATATGACGGGTTGTATACAGGAATATTACCTTTCCTTTTTTTTGTTATGATCATCTGAATATTAGTATTGTTAATGTTACGCATATTGTATGCAATAAATAAAGTTACATCATCATCATCCACAATATCTACAAGAGAACACGGAATTGTATTAGGATAAAAAACCTTCACAGAAATGTCATACTCTTTAACATTAAGATTCATGATCTGATAGAGTTTTTGAATAAGTTGGCCAAAGATGACAGAGTCGCAAGCTAAATGTTTTGGTTGTACCTCCCTTGTACTCGTACATCTCCTTGACTTTAACCAATTCCTCATCATATATGCATAATACGGTAGTGGTAAATCAATATATGGTCCACTGCAACAACAACAAATAAGGATTTTAAGGGTCAATATAGACTTCAAAATTTAGTATCTACTGAATTGCACCGGTGCAGTGTCAAATATGCGTCGGTGATGAGGATGGATCCCCTTTGAATTCGGATACTTGAGCTTCTATTGGGGGATCTAATGGACAAAGATGAGAACGGATCCTCTTTGAAATCGGATACTTGAGCTTCTATTGGGGGATCTAATGGGCAAAGATAAGGATGGATCGCCTTTGAAATCGGACAATGCTCGCTGAAATTTGGACTCGTACGAGATGAGGACGGATCACCTTTGAAATCGAACAACTACTTGCAAGTTCGGCAACTATTTACAGATCCGGGGAACTGGTAGTTGAAATCAGACAACTACTTGTAGATCTGGCAAAAGCGTCTGTTGATCGAGATTATGGGAGAAATTTGGGGGCCTTTCCTTTGGAATTCGGAGTGAAAACTTTTTACTTTATAAGGATAATTTGGTCACAAAAAAAAATATGGTCAAAAAAGTAATGCAAAAAGCAACCGGGTCTATTCCCAGCAATACAATAGAGTTGGGGGCAATTATGGGAAAAATCTCCCTAGTTTTGAGTCAAAACAGATTCCACTAGCAAAACTGACTTTGGAATGAGATATTCTCGTATTTTGTGTTGGGTGTGTTCGAGATCCGGTAAAAAATCTGGTTCCACTTGCCAAACTGGTATTGGACATGTTTGGGATATGGTAAAAAAGTTGGTTTTTCAAAACCAAAACCTAAAAATTACCAAAACCCAAAAGATGAAATTTTCTACTTTTGAGCAGCTGTTAGGTTCTTGAGGTAGGACCGCAAAATGGTACTTAAAAAGAGAATATTGTGGTTAAAGTTTGTTGTACAAAGAAACATTATCAAGAGAAAATATTATATAGAGAGATAATATTGTATATGAAAAATGTTGTAGAGAGAATTATTATAAAGTGAATATTATGTAGAAAATATATTGTAGCGAGAATGTTATAGAAAGAAAAAATATTGCAGAGGAAAATTTGTTGAGAGAATATTTTCGAGGAAATATTGTAGACAGAAAATGTATAGAGAGAATATCGTAGAGGAAATGTTGTAGAAAAAAAATATCAGAGAGTGAAAATGTTATAGAGAGAAAATGTTGTAGAAGTATTATAGAGAGAATATTGTAGAGAGAGAAAATATTGTAGAGAGGTTGGAGAAAGGGAAAATGTTGTAGAGAGAAAATATCATAGAAAATGAATATCGAAGAGATAATGTTGCAGAGAAAAAATATTCTAGAGAAAATATTGGAGGGAATATCATAGAGAGAGAATGTTGTATACACTTATCAACACCATTTTGTTGGTATGTGTGTTTAAGGATAAGAAGGTAAGGCAAAATTCCATGTAAAAGCAAAAAAATAACATAAAATAAAGTCATTCAATAGGTGAGCCTAAGTAATTCTTGATATCGAGTATAAACTATTTGGTTCATTTTGGACTGATAGTTAAAAGAATACACATCTCATGCCGCCCATGGATGGAATAAAATAGAACATCTGAATGCACAAAATCAAAAGACACAACGAACTAGTGGGACCAACAATATAAGGTTAACATAAAAGATTAGCAAATTTCCGGCAATGGAGTTAGTTGTAAACAAGAGAACCGAGGACTAGAAAAATATCCTAGCCTACGATGTCATAGAGTAAAGGAAGAAATACAAGGTCGAAGGGGAGTAGACACTCATATGGAGGTATATAGTTCATGAAATAGAGGAACCCCTCACACGCGCATCTATGGCTTGTCCAGTCATGTATGATTCTCTTGAACGAAGCAAGGAGTGTCAAAGAACAGAATGATGTGATGATCGACATGATTAATATCACTATAGGAACATAGGTATGTTAATTAAACAAGGAATAGAAAACGGTTTGATGATTCATTCAGGGATGAACCAGCACCAAGGCATCCCAACTCATATACCATGAATCACACTGTCTCAGTACTCAACTAGGTCAATTGCATTTAACAATCAAGAATGATTGATATGGAAAAAACCAAGGGTAAAGAGATATATATCTGGGTGGTAGGGAAGCAATACTGGCATTGGATGTAGATGTGGAGGATGGGGAAGCAATAGTGCAGTAGTGGACAGCTTGGTGATAGGCTTTCTTCTTAGTAACTTTGGCGCAAGTATCTATATAATATTTGGCTTCCTTACAGTAGTGGTAGAAGGAACTGGCTGGAGTATTAAAACCAGTAAAATCTAAAAAAAATATAGGCAAAGCGCTATGGATGCACGGAAAGCGTTCTGATGTCAAGGATGGAACTGATGTGCAAAGATGGTTCTTGTAAATAAGGTCAACAATAACCAAGTAGAGTATGAATAAGGGTGATGCGATGCCTACTACGTTGTACCTTTTCTCTTTCAATTAATTGGAAACAAATAATGACGATAAATTATTTAAACAAGCAAGTGACATATTATCTATTCCAATCAACCTACAACTTGCAAACAATGATGAATAATGATAATAACATCAAGACTTACAAGAACAATATGTTTTCCAATAACAATATGTAAAATTAGTCCCAAAACAGAATTCAAGTGCAATGTTTTCAATAAAGAACCGAGTAGAAAGTCTACCAAATATACTAAAGCATCACCGAATGTTTACGAGTTATGGAACCAAAGTATGATGTTTCGGGGCAGATTGAGAGGAGGGAAAGTGAATTCCTGCGTGCAGGAAGTTCAGGACAGTAGTGAGAACAAAGAGGGAACGATCTCTAAAAAAGGCATGGATCACTAGAAACTGAAGAAGATCGATGGATACTTCCATGGGATATGATAGATGATGAGTATGTGCCTCCGAATCTGCACCCATTTCGTCAGAATCCTTGCTGAATAGCCCGGAAGTCAGGATGAAGCGGCGGAAAGGGAAGTAGTGGTCGAGAAAATCGAGATACGAAGCCGGGATGAATCGATCTTTGGAGAAGAGAAGTCTTCGTGTCGATCTCTCACGAAGCTGTAGATGAAGTAGTGGTGGTGAGGAAGAAACTTGCGAAAAAGAAGAACAGTGTGAAGAGGCTAGATGATGGTGGAGGGGATAACTTGGATATATGTTGACTTAATTTGAAAAGTTTGGCAACAATAGAGTATGACCAAACCTAGAAACCCTACCAGGAGTTGTTCTTTTGGTTGAGTGGTTTGTCGAATCAAATTGCTAGATGATTTGAAAGAGCACACGAGGGATAGTAGTCGACTGTACCATCAAAATGGGTAAAAACAAGAATGAATAGGCATTAGGATCAGTAATGGACGCCGAGGCAGGTGGGAATGGCAAGCATGAAAACACAGCCAGGTTGGGCAAAGCAACGTTGCATGTTTGGAAGATGTCTAGACTCAAACATGTACAGATTTCAGGGTGCATCGATGCCGATGTGAAGCAAGTCAGGCCAGAATCCAGTAATGACAAAATTCAATGTTAAGGTTCAAAGATTGAGTAGATGGAAGAGGAAGTATAACTGTAGAACTTATCGATAGATTATCAAGATTGGCCTGATGACTGACATGTTTTAGAATAGTGAACAGTTTGGAGAATAAAAGTGATATAGTATTTAACTAAATCAAAAGTGACCTATGAATAGTAGCAACTCAATTTTATAGTACAACGGAATATATAGCACGGTGTTAGAAACTGCAAACACATAATTACCACAGCAAGATCATTATTCCACATCTTAACTATGTATATGCATCACACAGTGCTGTATTGACGGAACTTCTAATAAAAGGATTAATTTGAGGTTCGACTTAAAATTATCATCAGAAGCTTAGCAACAATTTCTCCAGTCAATAGATCTCTCAAATATCTACATTATAGACATAAAGTCAAGTTTTGCAAGCAAATTCAAGAAAGAAAAAGTTCCAAGATGCTTGAAAGAGTTCACTCCCCATGTTTGACAGTTGCCAAACGAGCATTCAATGTAAGCAAACAATTTTGATCAAACTCTGAAATGAAAGAATATCAGCAATTCTACTGGAAGGTAAGCAATAGAAAAGGAAGAAGAAATGAGAAACAATTTGTCAAATTTGGCAATTGATTGAAAAAGCAATACCAACTATCTCATTTTGGTGAAAGATTTTTTCCTACGTCTCTAAACATTTCCCTGGGAAAATGCTCAGAAACTCAGTACATGGCAATTTTCAACATCAAGAAAACATGGGAATACGCTAATACATGGGAAAGAATAGGTAGCAACAATTTATTCATTGGTCTCCTTGTACTTTCAACAATGCATCATTGATGTTTCTGCTTCAGAAATTTCTTTCCAGAGCAATGTATCAAACCTAGCCAAACACATATGGGTAGAAGACTACGAGTATACAATGTATATGATACATCTACCAAAATAAATCAAATATGGTCAGATGTAAATGTAAGTGCATACTTATTTCTAACTCATTTTCCAAGAAAAAACCATTGCACACTTATTTGAGTAATATAATCGTATCCAGCTGTTAGCACATTTGGTGTTACAATGCACCCTTAAGGGCGCATGTCCTCTCTTCGAATCCAACGGGCCACAGGCTCTACCGTTGAGCAGGCGTGACCATGCCGGTAGAAATAACGTAGTTGCGAAGGTATGTTTGGAACCCTGCCCGGGGGGGTTGCTACCCGTGTAGTTATACCAGTAGGTTGTAACTTGACGACCAAAAAAAACAAGTTAACTAATATAATTAGAAATTTGATTATTTACACAGTACATGTTGTCAATTTAAGTTCAAAAGCAATTCATTAATCATTACAATGATATATGACATGAAAATGTGTTTTCCATTACAAGACAACATTTTATTTCATGTAAGATAAAAATATAAGTGAAGCAAAAAAACAGAAAAAGTATCTCATAGTTATGGGTGCGATTATCTAATATGACAGGTTACAAAACCCTCTCACACATATACATACAACTATGGTGGCGATAAAAATTTAAGCAAGCAAGGAAAATATCACGATTCCTTTATGGATCTTTGAGCATTAATACTGATACTTCAAACTGATGATTTTTTTCATGGCGCAACAGAAAAATGGCCAAGACTCTTTCGTTTCATTATAAAGAAATTCTTTGAATACAAGGGGTGGGGGTGCAGATTGAGTGGCCTTTAAAGTTAAGTATTCTACTGTTTCATGAGAATGTACAAGTAATTTAGGCATGTTCTATAACAGAATGAAGACTATGATTTATATCAGGGTTTTATTCTCAAAACTATGATCAGATCAGTGTAAGAAAATACTATAATAATTGAAATGACAAATGTCCCTTGAGCACATTGATCACAGAATTCTACCTTTGTAACTTCTCTCTGTTTATGTCCCATTATTCTTTTGATGCACCAGTGTCCCAAATATCCCTTGAACACATTGATCACAGAAGTTTACTTTTGTAACTTCTCTGTTTATGTCCATTGATCAGGTTGAGAGTTCATGGGACATCATATGTACCATCTAACTTTTGAATAGACACCAATATCACTTCAATTGAACATAGGAAATCGAAGACCATGACCTTTTGGGGGACATTTGGCCTGGAAAATATATTTCCTAGATAATTAAATTTCTGGCCCTATAATTTTGTAAAATGTCCAAAGACATCCCACATAGCGAAGACAATCATATCTTAGCTAAATTTCTCACGTATAGAGTTCCCGGGTTGGTGAGGTGAGACATTTATTTGGCCTCAAACTTGGTCGGCAGTCACCACCCGACGCTACTGTTGCCACACCTGCCGCATAGCCAACCACCGGAGTAGCCACCTATCTTTGTGGCGTCGTTGGCCAAAGCAACCGCCGACCACTACCATCGCCGCAGCCCGCCACGACCAGTCACCACCGCCGTCTGCCATGACCAGCCACCACCGTCGTCGCCAAACGCCACAATCGGTCACACCGCCAGATGCCACCTCCACCGGCCGACACCACCATCGCCATCGTCGCACCAGCGGATCCCACCATGGCCACGGCCGCTAGTCACTGCCACCACCATCGTTGCATCGCCGGATGCCACCACCCACCATTTTCTCTGACCTTTGACGTATCGGGTTGAAAAGAACGGACATTGATGTCACGGGAAATTATACTCGATTTTCCGAGTACAAAAGAACATAACACATTAGTGTCATAGGACGTTACATATCTCAGACATTTGATGTCTAAGATACTGTACTGTCTTAGACATAAAATCCCGAAGAAAAGAACGGAGTAAGAATTCTCAGCCAGAACATGTTTGAATAAGCATTACTAGAGTGCACTTTGATATTTTATAGTTTAAAAATGCTAGAACATTAAAGGATTCGGATTAAAAGAAAAATCAAATTTTGACAATCACAATTAACGATGTAACATTGTTGTTTGCAGTTCCTGACAAACTTGAAATAATCAGAAATATCAGTGTATCAAAGACCATCAATAAAACCCATAGAATTTGTGAGGCAAAAAACTATGGAGCACTACATTAAAAGGATATGCACTTAGTTAATGAACCACCTTGCAACAGAACACCTACGAATCTCAACAACCTATTAAACAATTAACTTCAATCACAAAAGTATTTATATGTGGAGAAGTTGACAGCACCCACCAGGAAAAATAAAAATGGCAGTCAAACACTCAATCAGAAGTTAATAGGAAATCTGACACAATGTCTTCTTTTTTCTAAAATGTTTCAAAATTAATAACATTAAATAACTTTTTCTAAAACCAATAGCAAATTGTTCAATATTGAAAGGCTGGAACCCATGTCGTTGAACCCATCGCTTGTGAATACATATGGGCCAGAAATATATAAAATAGAGGCCGCAAGCAAGAAAACTAGAGGGCTTTGCTGATGAAAGAATCCATAAATACATATGCCAAAATCGATCCTTTCAGGCCCACATATACACTTCCAAGAAATGCATATATAAATTTCTTACTGTGGCTTTTGAAAAACTCAGACAAAATGATGAGTTGGGTATTCCTGCTCATACCCATTGTAGTCGTAATACAGCCTCTCTCCACGAGATATATCGCGACAAGCAACCAGTAATACCCGGCATTCACCATCTACATTAAACCTGACACATTTTAGGTTCTGCTTCTTTTTACCATCCCTGCAACCAATGGGTGGTTCAGGCATAGCAAGCTTGAGGTTCTCAACTTTGCAACAGAGAAAGTCTTTAGATAAGTAAAATTGATTATTCATAGCCTGAATGAGACAGCTGAAGCCATCACATGAACTTGGAAATAAAGTTATCTATACTAATAGATAGAGAAGGCGAAGATACACATGAAAGAGATAAGAAGCGTGTTTACCGAGTATGGTTGTTAATGCCATTGATGAAGCGCGCGATGTTTCCACGTTTATCCGGACAGATGATTAGACTCTGGGAAGGGTTTGTCGCCAGAAGAAGGGTCATCATGCTATCACAATCATCATTCTCCCGTTCTTTTAAGTAATCGACATCACCGGTGTACTCAGTAATAAAGGTCATATCTTTTATGGGCCCATCAGCCTGTACCGTGAAACTGCACTGACAGAATCATTATTCAATCGTTGCTCACAGAAAATTAGTAGCTAACCAGTGCAACATTAAATCAAAACATGATACCCTTCGCGTGAATCGAAAACTACTATGAGAGGAGGACATTCTCCTCTTTCATACATGGTTCTGCAAAGTTTCATAGTTTCTTTATCTTCTCGGCAAAGAACCTAAAAGAAAGTTTGAAATAAATTAAAGAATGCTGAAGGTGGAAGAAGTGAAGATGACTTCAAAGTAAAACAAAATTCTATACCTGCATGCCATCCTTCTCTAAATTTGCCTGATTGGCTGACCTAGGAGCCATTCCACGCATGTAGATAAGGTCATTACTGAACTCCATTTTGATTGCTGTTAATGCAGTGGCAAGAGAACCCATTTGTTCAAGTCTTCGCTCTGGATCTTCGGTCGGAGTAAACGGCAATATTCTCCTCCTCTTCTTATATAAAAGTAAGGGCATGGAGCGCCTCCTGCGTTTCCTACAATCTAAACCGAACAAATTGTGCCAGATGGAGTGTCATAACATCAATGACAATCCGTGTAAGATACACAGCCGTCAATAAAAACTGGCTACAGGTAATGTTGTTTTAAAGCAATACGTACTCAGCAAATGAAAAACTTATGCAAATACAGACCGCATTAGGAAGGAAATAAGACAACTAAAAACACGGAACAATTGATATATTATCCCTGCACCTAGAATTATGCTGAGCACTTGAATTTGCCAAAATGGTGCTGATGAGTTGAGGACACCTTTGAAAGCCCTTGGGGTAATTTTAGGAGTCCATCTCAACTTTTAAGAAGTATAGTGGCATTTGAGAGAAAAGAATGTTTGAAGATATGTTGTATGAGAAAGACAAGAGGATCTTTTGGTTAAAAGTGAAACTCTTGCTTTTCGTTGAAGGATATTTTTCGGGACCTAGAGAAAGGATGTAATTTCTTGGGTTGGATTGGGATATGGGCTAATCCAGGCCCACCCGACCAATAAAGTACCCAACCAGATGCAACCAAAGACCCAACCTCCTAATCCCAAACCAAGTCAATTATTTTCTCCAAGCCAAACACAATAAGATTGGCTGAGACATCAGATTAGATTGAATAAGGGCTCCAAAACTCAGGTTAGGGACTCAAAGTCACAGGTGAAATGATTCAAACTAGACATTAGCAAAACATATTTCTAATAATTTTCTTTGTTATCGATTTGAGGTTTGATCTCGATAAAATTCAAATTCTTCATTGTGCCATGCATTTAACCAAAGGTTGCCACGGAAGATTTCACGACATTCTTAATGGTTGTGTAGTGTTTCTAATATGTTGTTCATTCTCATTTGAGAACATAATTAAAGAATAATTCAAATTAGACGTATAAAATAAGATTAGAAAAGTCAAATTTGCATGATATTCTAATATAAATAAAATTTCGATCTTACTAAAATCCGAACAAATTTCCTTACCATGAAATCTATGAGATGTGTGTATCAATTTACACAAAAGCAACCAAAGATTACCCCATCAAGATGGCTGGTTATGGAGCACACTCTAATCAAGAAGGATCGACAAGAGAATTGAGCAAATTTTTTCAAATGGCCTTGTTGTCAACCCTCAGTGAATTGATCTTGATTTTATGGATAAGGCAACTTTTAAGAGAGGGGCCTGCCATTGAACTAGAAGGCCACCTTCATGTCCAAGAAGACTGGAGTTAAATGAATCCTCCCACTAGCACTTTTTTTTTTGTTTTTTGCACTTGTTTCCTAGAGTAGGTACACGGTATACCCATTTGAGGTAACCTGCTTCCTTCAATCAAACCCAATTACTTCATCTACTTTCTATCAGATACTTTCTCCATGTCAATATAAAATGTTGTACTTCCGTGAATAAGCATTTTTCTCATTATAATGAATAAGCATTTCTCTCATTATAACCAATACTCTTTTCATAAGACACCTTTGTAGAGTTTTATGTTGAGATCGAACTTCGTTGAAATCATTCCATATGTTTTACAACTGTCATTCTACTGAGGAGAGTAGTAAGATCTGTTTTAATAGATTTTGAAGCCATTTGTTAAGCATGCATTCAATATTTGTGTGACTAAGTCTGTTGGAGTTATGTTTGCTATATAAAGGAATTACGACAAGTAATCCAGAAACTAAGATGTTTTGTTTGCACACCGAGTCATATTGATCAATAATTTTGAAATTTTATCCTTTAGTCCCAATTATGCTGCATCATTGGTTTTATGACATCCATAAATAACATAAGTTATGGGGTTTGTACAGAGTCAATTAATTCCTTGCAATGCGGCCATTAAAAAGGAATCTCACCAGTTTCCCCATGGTAATTTCTCTGACTTGATGAAAGTCTCATGAAAACACCTGACACAAGGGCCAATGATGTTTAACCATTATCAAACCTAAAAGACATTTACTGACAAACATTAATAAAAGAGATGAAAAAGTAAGTTATGGAAGAAGAAACCTTCCATTTAGACAAAATAAAAAAGTTAGTTGATCTTAGATGATAAGCTAGGAAGCACGGATAATCCGAAACATGATGCATCATGCATGTGGGCCATGTGCGTATCGGATACGACAAGATACGTATAAGATATGGCTGAGAAGTACCTAAATAAAAAAAAGAATCAAAACAAAAATGATTGGATACGATTGACATACGACGGGGATATGGACGGGATAAGGTGAGGATACAACCTGGATAAAGTGGGGATACGGGGCCAATTTTTTATTATTTTGGGTCGGTTTCACCTAAAAAAGATCATACTGGCCGGTTCAAAAGTTAAAAGTGAAACCTGGTTTCACTTATAACATGCGTCTACTCCTCCTGATCGTCTTATCCCCTCCTGTACTCCACACCTTTGAAACCCTAACCACCTGACCCCTTTGGCGATAACAACGATGCTTGAGCTCTCCGACATCGCCGCCTGAGCCCTCCGACAACAAAGCTGGGGCTCTCTGCCTACGCCCACACCGTCGATACCCTCCGACGGGTCATGTGAAGGACATCTAGACTAGAGGATATAAATTTTTTGGTATTCTAATCAAATATACATGGCATCAATATATATATATATATATATATATATATATATATATATATATATATATATATATATATATATATATATATATATATATATATATATATATATATATATATATATATATATGGGAGGGATACTCTTACTCATGGCCTCTTACTCATATAGTTACCTATGATCCGAGCCGTCCATTAGATCCCGACGTATGGTTCGGATTAAATAGGAAGTTAAAGCAATGGTGTCCGCATTAAATGCGGGTTTTTAATATGGGCTTTTAATACGGGCATTTAATGCGGACACCATTGCTTTAACTCCCCATCTAATCCGAACCGTACGTCGGGATCTAATGGACGGCCCGGATCATAGGTAACTATATGAGTAAGAGGCCATGAGTAAGAGTATCCCTCCCCTATATATATATATATATATATATATATATATATATATATATATATATATATATATATATATATATATATATATATATATATATATATAGGGGAGGGATACTCTCACTAATGGCCTCTTACTAATGGCCCTTACTAATGATCCGGGCCGTCCGATCAAAATCGAGGGAGGGCTGAGATCAACCCTCCCTCTCTCTATCTCTTTCTCTCTCCCGATCAACCCACCCCAGACCCCAACCCCCCCCGACCCCTTCCTCTCCGGCTCCGGCTCCGGCTCCGGCAGGCCCCCAACCCCCCCTCCTGCACTGGCACGGGGCGCGGCGGGCGACCCCCCCCCCCTCTGGCTCCTGCAGCCCGATCCCCTCCGGCACCGGCACAGGGTGCAGAGCGGTGGGCGCGGAGAGAAACGGCGGGCCGGCGTGGGGCGCGGAGAGAAACGGCGGGCCGGCGTGGGGAGTGGAGCTACGGGGGGCTGCGGCCTACGGGGTGCTCCGGTCGGGGAGGTCGGGGGGATGCCGGAGCCGGAGGGGAAGGGGGGGTCGCGGGGCTCCCGGAGGGGGGGTCGGGAGCTGCCGGAGGGGGTGTCGGAGGGGAAGGGGAAGGGGTCGGGGTCGAGGTCGGGGGGGTCAGGATCAGGGGTGGGCTGATCGGGAGAGAGAAAGAGATAGAGAGAGGGAGGGTTGATCTCAGCCCTCCCTCGATTTTGATTGGACGGCCCGGATCATTAATAAGGGCCATTAGTAAGAGGCCATTAGTGAGAGTATCCCTCCCCATATATATATATATATATATATATATATATATATATATATATATATATATATATATATATATATATATATATATATATATATAGAGAGAGAGAGAGAGAGAGAGAAATGCTATAATGCGGCATGCGGTAAGTGCGGCACCGCACCGCAGCCGTCTGATGCACAATATGTGTGCATCGCATGCACGCAGCGCGTGCATCAGACGGCTGCGGTGCGGTGCCGCATGTATCGCATGCCGCATTATAGCATGCCCCTATATATATATATATATATATATATATATATATATATATATATATGATTTTCTAGATTGCGGTTTAGGAAAATCCCCTAAACCTCGGTACCATTTGACAACCCTACAAGTTTCGGAATTTGTTGAAATTTGGTAGGTGTGTCGTCTAGGGTAAGATGATCATCCTCACCAAATTTAACAAATTCTAAAATTTCTAGAGTCATCGGTAGAAGCTTTATTGACCGTCCATAGTAACCGAAGGATGGATGGTCAAATGGTATCCAGGTCTAGGGATTTTTCGTAAACCACGGTCTACGCTATTGGTCCCATATATATATATATATATATATATATATATATATATATATATATATATATATATATATATATATATATTAGTGATACATTGCGGCCGGTAACGTGCGGGCTTAACGTGCGGCCACCCCCTTCCGGGGTATTTTTGGAATTTTTTTTTGGGATTGATCACCCACACTTGGATAGCACACACAAAAAATTTCAGCTCGATCCAAGACCTGTAGGCCGTCCAAATGTGATCGACTTTTATCGGTCGTTCATTTTTGTCGTCATTTTGATCAACACATTTGGACGACTACAGGCCTTGGATCGAGCTGAAATTTTTTGTGTGTGCTATCCAAGGGTGGGTGATCAATCCTCAAAAAAAAAATTTCCAAAAATACCTCGGAATGGGGTACCGCACGTTAAGGCCGCACACTACCGGCCGCAATGTATCACTACTATATATATATATATATATATATATATATATATATATATATATATATATATATATATATATAGAGAGAGAGAGAGAGAGAGTAGTGATACATTGAGGCTGGGTAACGTGCGGCCACCCCTTCCGGGGCATTTTTGGATTTTTTTTTTTTGGATTGATCACCCACCCTTGGATAGCACACACAAAAAATTTCAGCTCGATCCAAGACCTGTAGGCCGTCCAAATGTGATCGACTTTTATCGGTCGTTCATTTTTGTTGTCATTTTGATCAACACATTTGGACGGCCTACAGATGTTGGATTGAGCTGAAATTTTTTGTGTGTGCTATCCAAGAGTGGGTGATTAATCCCAAAAAAAAAAATCCATAAATGCCCCGGAAGGGGGTGCTGCACGTTAAGGCCACAATGTATACTACTCTCTCTCTCTCTCTCTCTCTCTCTCTCTCTCTCTATATATATATATATATATATATATATATATATATATATATATATATAGGAATGTTACAGTGAGCTATGAGCTGCATGTTTAGAAAGTGAGTTGCGGGTATTTTGACCCCCCTAAGAGTTTTGGAATTTGATGAAATTTGGTGAGGGTGTTATCTAAGGTAAGATGATCATCCTCTCCAATTTTCATCAAATTCCAAAACTTCTAGGGCGGTCAAATGGTCGAAGCAAAATCTGTCGTCGGTAGTCACCGTTAAAATCTGCAGATTTTACTTCGACCATTTGAACCCCCTAGAAGTTTTGGAATTTGATGAAAATTGGTGAGGATGATCATCATATCCTAGACAACACCCTCACCAAATTTCATCAAATTTCAAAACTTTTAGGGGGGGCAAAATACCCGCAGCTCATTTTTCCTACTGCAGCTCACAGCAACAGCCTTCTATATATATATATATATATATATATATATATATATATATATATATATATATATATATATATATATATATATATATATATATATATATATATATATATATATATATATATATATATATATAAGGAGAGAGAGAGAGAGAGGAATGTTACAGTGAGCTATGAGCTATAAAAGAAGAAAGTGAGCTATGACAGAAAATGCCATCCTATAAGTTCCAAAACTTCCAGGGTCATCAAACGTGCTAAGAAAAATTAATTGTTATTATGGACGGTCGATAAACCTTCTATCATTTCATGACCCTAGAAGTTTTGAAATTAGTTGAAAATTGATGAGAATGATCATCTTACCCTAGACAACACACCCACCAAATTTCAACAAATTTCGTAACCTATAAAATGACATTTTCGATCATAGCTCACTTTCTCCGCTTCTCTCTCTCTCTCTCTCTCTCTCTCTCTCTCTCTCTCTCTCTCTCTCTCTCTCTCTCTCTCTCTCTCTCTCTCTCTCTCTCTCTCTCTCTCTCTCTCTCTCTCTCTCTCTCTCTCTCTCTCTCTCTCTCTCTCTCTCTCTCTCTCTCTCTCTCTCTCTCTCTCTCTCTCTGTGTGTGTGTGTATAGATATATATACATAGAGAGAGAGGTTTGTTACGGTGCGGCATGCGGTGTCGCACTATAGCCATCCGATGCACCCGCCCAGTGCGTCGCACACACACAGCGGGCATTTCTGATGTGCCCCCTCAAAGCGGGCATTTCTGAGGGGGAGAAAGTGCCCCCTCAAAGGGGGCATTTCTGATGTGCAATTCACCCTTAAAAAGAGGCACAAAACACTATGTTGAGGAACAAACATCAGGAGACACCAATGTAAAAATTCGTATAATAAAGAAGAAGAAAAAAACACATATAAGATGCAAAAGTAGAATAAAAAGGAACAAAAAAAATAAATACACTGGAAAATAAGGAGTATAGCTCTTGCATTTGCAGACACATTTCTAAATCTACAACAATCTCAAATCCAGATCTGAAACGCATAAAAAACCCATCGTATGCAAAAGTGAGAGCGCCATTAGATTAATTGACACTAATCACCTTGGGAGGGCCTGCATTTCTCCTCCAATGCCGCGTCTGAACCTTTCTGAATCCGGAAGAAATCTATGATCTTTCTCTGCACCAGCGGAAACCCTAAATCCCCAAAAGCACGGATCAATACGTCTCAACCATTCCACCATTAGATTTATTAAAAATCTATAAAATTATCGCGAACATAAATGTAATAATGGCAATTATAATAATAATACAGACATACTTCGAACTGGTCTTGCGACGGCGCAGCTCGGGCAGAACCAGGGCCCTGTCGGAACCCTAACGGCGATGGGACGTAGGCAGAAGAGGTGGTACCCCCGGTCGCAGCGGTCGCATAGGAGCATCTCCTCGTCCCCGTCTCCGGACCGGCACTCCTCGCACCGGATCTCGGAGTAATAATCTCCGGTGACGGCGACGGCGTGCTTCGCCGTGCGCATTATCTCCGCCATGGACCTGTACTTCTTCGTCTGCGGAGGCGGCGGAGCCTCCGTCCGCTTCCTGACGCAGCCGTTGGACGGGAAGGTGCCGTCCGGGGCGGTACTCGACGGCGGCATGGCGGTGGGGCGCCCGGAGGTCCGGCGATCTCTCGGATGCCCCGGGGGCGATTCGTCTCGCTCCGATCCGCCGTGTCGGAGGAATCGAAAGGGTTTCCTGCCGCGGCCCCGCAGCTGGACGCGAGGGACAGAGGAGGGGTGAAGCAAATGGAACGCTGGTCGCGGGAACTCGAGGCGGAGCCTGCTCATGATTGCTGACGTGTAATGAGATCCATGGATCTGCTAACGTGCGCGTTCTAGTTAGACATGCAAAGACAACACCACCCCCTTGTGGCGCATCTCCTGCCGCCGGCAAGGACACCAGCATCGAGACAATTGCGAATCAGGACCGTTCACTCGCGGGGCATCTATAGCTAAGAGTAGGGTAGTTTTGTCTTGCAGAGCGCTTACGTGGATCGTCTAACGTGCGGGCTGGGTGTGTAATAGGCGTGAGTGAGCGTATGGTTTTTGTAACGTCTCTTTTTCTCAATTTCCATGCGTCCGAAATTTGAAATATAATATAAAATAGCCTCAAAAGGGTTTTCCTAATTAGAAACCCCACAATTGAGAATTAAATATTAAAAACATTAATAATTTCCATATAAATACCATTGAAAACTAATTCATGAAGCAATCTATTGGCAGGGCTTTTTTCCAAAATATTATTAAAAAATAAAAATTTTAACGAAACAACGGTCGATCAAAACTATTTACCAACCTAGCGCTCTGACAACCACGTGGTATGTCAGAGCTGTAAAGTGAGCGATTTTTTTTTTTTTTCGTTTCAAATAGAACCGGTATTTGGATTACCGGGTTTTAAAACTGATAATCTGAATACCGATTTTAACTGAAGCCTCTTCTATAAGATTTTCATACTTAGCCGTTTTCCTTCTGGATTTTTGGGTAAACCCGGTATTTGGAATACCGGGTTATACTTGAAACAGAAAAAAAAAAGAGCTCGCGTTCACTTTACGGCGCTGACATGTCACGTGGCTGTCAGAGCGTTAGGTTGGTAAATAGTTTTGGTCAGCCGCTGTTTCGTTAAATATTTTATTTTTTAATAATATTTTGAAAAAAGCCCATTTCTTCATATTGGAAGCCACGCTTAGGCTGGAGCAAATAAGTAGACAGATGCAGAACCTTCAACTTCTCTTGTAAACCGTTATTACTTATGGTGATTTCTTGAGAATTTTTTTTTAAAATCAATACTGTCATCTCGGATATAGGGTACTTCTTGATAGGGTACTTCTCGAGTTAGTTTTCAGATGAGTATTTATATAAAAATTATTTATTTGGAAAAAAAAATCCACAATTGAAGCTAGCTGTTTTTTGTTGTCCTGCCAAGATTAAACTAATTGGTATGTGCCGAAAACTGGATATCCCCAACATAAACAACAAGAGCATAAAAATCTAATTGTGATTGAATGCTTGGATCCTTCTTTATCCCATGAATGATCGATGCGTCACTTTAATAAGCGACTGATGCAGACGAACCTACTACGTGCAGATTTGCTACAACTGATGACGTATTTTCATCCGTGCCGGAGATCCAGGAAGCCGATCGTCGATCCGTCTGCACCAATGAAAAACTCATTCGGAGATCTGCAACTTTGATCTTTATTTTATTTTGATCCGACCAACGGATCTTTAGTTATTTATATTTTTATTTCTGATTTGGGCAGGTGCGAGCCATGTTCGCATCCGGTTCGAGCCACAGATGCCGAACTGACTCGTTTCTGTGTTTACTTTTTAGCCGTAGGATCTTAAGTTAGGATAGATCTCAATGGATGAGATTCGAAGGAGATTTAAAAAACCCAAAACCCTAACCTAAACCCTACCCGACCGGCCATCTCTCTCTCTCCCGTGGACATCCCCGATTCCCTCTCTCTCACCCGCGCGTCTCTCTCTCTCTCTCTACCCGACCAGCCTCTCTCTCTCTCTTCTTTCCTTTCCTTTTGTGTTTTGTGTCTCATCCCCTATAAAGCCTAAAACCCTAATTGAGAAAAGGGGAGAAGAATATGAATTGAAACCCTAGAACGGAGAAGCGGTGCACTTGTTCGATGTATCCCTTCCGAAGAACTCCTCTTTGCTTCTAGTCTTTTCTTCCTTCCGCAAGCTTCTACCCCGTCGCCTCACCATTCGTCTACGGCTTCGCGGAAGATCGACGCGGAGTTTCTTCGTCTCCAAAGATCCATCGTCTCGGCTTCTTTACCCCTTCTTCTGGACCACGCCTCCCCTTCCGCGCCTTTCATCTGCAACAATGGAGCATCGTTAGCCGCCGGCATTGACCAACGCACGGTTTGGATTATCCTCTGATAGTTTTCATGTGATATTTTCTTTCCCGCAACCGGCCTTATTGCTGATTTCATATTAGGGTTCCTAATATTTGTTTTCCGAGAATCTCATCCATTAGGGTTTATCGTTAGATCTTTTGTTGGTTGTTGAGACATTGGCTTTACTTATATGAGATTGTTATTATTTCATTGCTGGAATTCAGTTATTAATATCTGAAATTAATGCTCATCTTGTCATTTTTATTATCTCGTTAAATTAAATCTGATTGGGATAATGAATGAATGATGAACTATGATCATAGGCTTTGCTGAAATTTATTTATACATGCTGAAATCTGATTTTTATGTCTTAAATTCTGCACTTGGATTTATTTAAGCATACGCATCCCATCAAGTTGGTATCAGAGTGCACTAGTCGTCGCGTTCTTACGCAACGGCCGGTCCTCTTGCATCATTTGCATCTTGTGTGCGTGCTGAATTTTTTTTTTTATTTTCCTTCTTTTATTTTAGTTAGTGCCTTGCATTAATTAGTAACACGCATCGTGTGATCGCATACATTTTAGGACCATCCCTTTCTCTCTTGAGTGAATCGATAGCATCTACTAGACAATCCATAATGGCTGGATCTTCTCCACCCCGCACTTGGCAGGATGCCTTCATGAGGCAACAAGAGCACATGGATAGGCTTCAGACCCAGATAGAAACCTTGACATTAGCCTTTACGGATTCCCAAAAACCCCCTCGACCCCATCGAGAACACAGGACTAGAGCGTCTCCAGAGGGTAGTGAGTTAGACCCAGAGTCCGGAGATGATAGCGTCAGTTCCTCTGACGGGCTGATAGGCGAAGTAGACGGACTCATAGAAAAACGAAATCCCATTGGGCCTGGGATCAGGGCATTAAAATAGAAAATCCTGAGTTCGAGGGTAGGATGGACCCCGAAGAGTTTCTAGAGTGGGTCAAGCGAATCGACCAATACTTTGAGTGGAAGGAAATCCCCCGCGACAAACAAGTCAAGTTTGTCAGCCTTAAACTGAAAGGTCATGCACTGATTTGGTGGAAACAGTTGCAGACCATTAGGGGTAGGAAAGGAAAAGAAAAGATTTCCACGTGGACACATATGCGAGGAAAAATGCAACAGAAGTTCCTCCCTTCTGATTTCAAGCAGAATGTGTTCCAGAAATTCCAAAACCTGCGACAGGAGCATAAATCTGTAGATGATTACACTAATGAATTCTACAAGCTCCAAGCTCGTAATGATCTGCATAAAGATGAAGAGCAGAGCGTCGCTAGGTACGTCAACGGTCTCAAACCTTCAATTCAAGAGGTGGTGTCCCTTCACGACTTGTATCAGGTCAGTGATGCACACCGATGGGCTAGGAAAGTCGAGTCTCACCACTCCCGATCTGCATTCCGACGATATGACAACACTAGGGCACCATCCGGATCTATTAGTCGACCACTCCCTGGACTTCTTGGTACAATTCCTGCACCCACTGAGAAGGGTAAAGGAGTTTTAGGACCCAACTCGAGCCAAATTAAGTGTTTCAAATGCAACCAGCCGGGTCACAAGTCAGCCGATTGTCCTCGGCATCAATTTCATCCACAGACAAATCTTGAGGATAATGACGAGGATAGTCACGAGTCTGAAGGGGAACACTTCAATGACTTAGTCTTGGAGGGAGATGATGTGACTGCACCCCTGTTGGTTATTCACCGGTCGCCATCACCCCAAGCACCCAAAGCGTTGTTACCCAACGAGCTATGTGGAGGACCCCCAAAGCCACACTGCAAGAATCAGAGGTTCGAGCTGTTCCGAACTGTCTGTAATGTCAATGGCATGGACCTTTGTCTCTTGATCGATGGAGGTTGCACCACCAATCTTATCAACGAAGCGATTGTCACGAGCAAGCAATGGAAAGTCAAACCTTTGGCTCACCCGTTCAAAACATCTTGGCTGAATAACACCACGAGCAAGTTGGTGACGCATTGTTGTTTGGCAACGTTGTCCATTGGGCTGCAATATAGAGATGAGATCTGGTGCGATGTCCTTCCTTTAGAGGTTGCTGATGTTATCTTAGGGCGTCCATGGCAGTTCGACCGAGATGTCCAACATCACGGAAGAGCCAACACCTATACCTTTCTTAAGGACGGCATCAATGTCACCCTATGGCCCACATGTTTTAGGAGGCACCGATCCCATGCACCTCAAGCCCTTCTGAGTCAGAGTCCTCCCATACCACCCTTTGCGGATAATTTAGTTGGGTGTTCATCTGATTTACTAAGAATTGATAAGGGATTAGACAATATTTTGCATTCCATTGCATGCACATCGCATTTAGAGTCTGTAGGCATTCATGACACTCGCGTTCATCATTTGCCTGACATCTATACAATCATAGACCACTCATATGTGCATCCATATCATCCAAGTGTTGAATTTAACCTTAAAGACGATTTTGGCATGTCTGATCACTTTTCGATGCAGAATACCTATGAATCATACTTTCAATTTTCAGCCAACCCATCATCTTTACTTTTTCGAAATCATAACAAGTGGCATGATGAGTTCTTTAATTTCTTATTTTATTCACTGCATCCCGACGATGATTGCATCACATATCTTCGTCGTCTTCTAGAATCCACTTGTTTTGCAACGTGCGCAGGCCAATTTGAGCAACACATAATACACCCGCAACCCAAGGCCTTTCAAATACACCATTGTCTATCGTGCAAGCCAATGACCCGCAGCACATTATGCTCCCGCGACCTTTCTTTGTACATGTCATTTGAATTTCATGTCAACCCAAACTCCTATTATCACATGAAATTATCTGAGTATTTTGACGATCTTATCGTGCCGCGGAGGATGTTGGTTTTGGCTTTCAGGTCTTCGCTTGGCGTCGAGGGGCAGGGGATACGAGATGGAGTTGCTGCGTACTTGAGGCGGATTACTTGGCCACCGGACCCGGGAGAGCAGTCAGGACAGATTCAGCGGTTGCAGTTACTACCAGGAGAGCCCCCGCCGGATCCAGGACCTTGCTCGACAGGAGTCGAGTTCTTTTGAGTCCGGGGGACTTGATGCAGACGAACCTACTACGTGCAGATTTGCTACAGCTGATGGCGTATTTTCATCCGCGCCGGAGATCCAGGAAGCCGATCGTCGATCCGTCTGTACCAATGGAAAGCTTATTCGGAGATCTGCAACTTTGGTCTTTATTTTATTTCGATCCGACCAACGGATCTTTAGTTATTTATATTTTTATTTCTGGTTTAGGTAGGTGCGAGCCATGTTCGCATCCGGTTCGAGCCACAGATGCCGAACTGACTCGTTTCGGTGTTTACTTTTTATCCGTAGGATCTAAAGTTAGGATAGATCACAATGGATGAGATTCGAAGGAGATTTAAAAAACCCAAAACCCTAACCTAAACCCTACCCGACCGGCCCTCTCTCTCTCTCCCGCGGACATCCCCGATTCCCTCTCTCTCACCCGTGCGTCTCTCTCTCTCTCTACCCGACCGACCTCTCTCTCTCTCTTCTTTCCTTTCCTTTTGTGTTTTGTGTCTCATCCCCTATAAAGCCTAAAACCCTAATTGAGAAAAGGGGAGAAGAATATGAATTGAAACCCTAGAACGGAGAAGCATTACGCTTGTTCGGTGTATCCCTTCCGAAGAACTCCTCTTTGCTTCCAGTCTTTTCTTCCTTCCGCAAGCTTCTACCCCGTCGCCTCACCATTCGTCTACGGCTTCGCGGAAGATCGACACGGAGTTTCTTCGTCTCCAAAGATCCATCGTCTCGGCTTCTTTACCCCTTCTTCTGGACCACGCCTCCCCTTCCGCGCCTTTCATCTGCAACAACGGAGTATCGTCAGCCGCCGGCATTGACCAACGCACGGTTTGGATTATCCTCTGATAGTTTTCATGTGATATTTTCTTTCCCGCAACCGGCCTTATTGCTGATTTCATATTAGGGTTCCTAATATTTGTTTTTCCGAGAATCTCATCCATTAGGGTTTATCGTTAGATCTTTTGTTGGTTGTTGAGACATTGGCTTTACTTATATGAGATTGTTATTGTTTCATTGCTGGAATTCAGTTATTAACATCTGAAATTAATGCTCATCTTGTCATTTTTATTATCTCGTTAAATTAAATCTGATTGGGATAATGAATGGATGATGAACTATGATCATAGGTGATAACTACTTCTTTGTTTATCGTTGGAGTGAAGTAATTTTCAAAAAATTTCAATACCTGCATATATAACTCAGAGAACTTTAAAAGTAAAGGGCAAGTAAGGATCGAACCATACGTAATTTGATGCCTAGAGAAGATATCACAAGTGAAGCTAGATTGAATTGAAGGGAGTTTAGATTTTTTATTATTTTTGAAAATAATTTATTTTAGGAATTAAAAGCAGAAAACTATTAATTAAAATTAAACTATACTAGAAATAAATCCACCTAGGAGAGGGATTTGTAAACCATAGTATAGAGTCACTTCTCTTGCAATGTCACTCTCATTTATCCACACTTGAGAACGAAAGTTTTACCGTCTCAAGCGGAAGATTTAGAATTAAAGCCCACTTTATCTACTTTTATTATATAATATTCTTCCAATATTATGAATAGAATTCTTCTTATAGTGAAGAAGTAAAACTAATTCAATTGTGAGAATTTATATAACAAAAATTAGATAAGAATAAATTTAATCGTTTGCCTACTCAACTGTCGGAGTTTGAAGTATCACCCGAATCCCAATTGAATGGAAATACGGGTGAGCTTCTTCGCTCTTTGAAATCAAATGATTGAGAGGAATGTTAAGTGCATTCGAGAGCAACTTACAAGAGAGAAAAGTAACTATTTACCATGGCATTGATCCCTCTCCCTGGCGGGAGGTAGCTTATTTAGCCGGCCATGATGTAAGAACGGGAAAAAAAGACAGAAAAATATTGCAGCAGAAGAAGACGAATGCATAAAAATAAAACGACAATAAAGTTTTTATTAAAATAACACAGACAACTACATCAACTAATTCAGAAATTTAACATTATAGCACACTTGTTTTGCACCCTCTCTACAAAATAATAGATGATAGCTCCTGAAAAAACTGCATGCCCCTCCCTGGCGGGAGGGGTGGGTCTGTCCCTCTTTTTTTCTTTCTTTAGTCTACCATGGTCCACCTTTAAATAGAGAGAGGAAGCTTGGGGAAGAAGGAAACGATAGAAGACTAGAAGAGAAGGAGAGGTCCCGGACTGGAATCGGGATGAGGGAGTCGTGCCAGGCTGGGGTCGTGCGGGGTTGTTGGAGTTGGAGAAAACGGACGGCTGCGATGATTTCTAGAGAGAGACAGGTGGGCTCGGTTGATTTAGATAAGGCAACAGTGAGAGAAAAAGAAAGAAACCGGGCTGGGTATGAAAAAGAGAAGTTCGGTTGAGAAAAAATCGTGCACGATTGGATTCAAAGTGGTATGGAGATTAGAGTAATGGGATCGCAAGGGGGATTCAGTTAGTCAGTTTTAGAAAGAGATAAAGAGAGAGAAAAGGAAACGGGAGAGAAAAAAGGGGGACATCGCAGCAAAAATAGGAGGAGAGAGAGAGAGAGCTGGGTTTGGTTGTTTAAGAGAGAGAGACGTTCGATTTTAGAGAGAGAAAATAGGGGGTCGGCAGATTTTTGGGGGAGGATCCGATCAGATGAATTAGAGAGAGAGAGAAGTTCGGTGGGGGGGGGGGGCTTGATGCACGGGACGGCTGTGATCACTGCATGCATGCATGTTGGGTCGGAAAGTGAGTCGTATGCGCTGCTAGATGGCCAAGATGGGAATAAGAGAAGAAAAATAAAAGAGAAGGAAAGAGAGAGAAAGAAGGAGCTGGAGGAGAGAGAAAAGGTGACTAATTGGGGTGCACCACTTATCATGGTTTGAAGCCAGCTCATTATGCCCGAGTCTTGTTCTTCTAGTGCTTGAGTTCAGAGCTGTGTGCGTGCCGATTTTGCCAAAATATCCTTCGCGAGCTCTGATAATTTGCAGCTTTTTTCCATGCTAGTTCTTCCACTTGTCAATCATTGGCGTGCGTCATCTCATTATCTTTGCCATGGGGTGATGTATGTCCAGTGCATAATTATTATCAACTGTAGCTTCGTGCATCGAGAATAGACTCCATTTCCTAAAAATCAAACATACAATGACATCCATCAGATTTTGATATGATATTTAATCGATAGAAATTTAAATTATAATTTACAATATCGGCCTCCGTATTTCTTATGCAAGTAATATATGATTGCAAAGTAATATATTGTTTGTGTTGCATGAAAAAGATTTATGCAACGATGAAAAGGAATTTATGCACTCTACTTATAATATGATTGTTTTACTTAAAAGAGTGATGAGATATGCATTATAAAGAAGCGATAAATCGCACCATTTGGACGCTCAACAATAGGCTTTGCTGAAATTTATTTATACATGCTGAAATCTGATTTTTATGTCTTAAATTCTGCACTTGGATTTATTTAAGCATACGCATCCCATCAGCGACACATATTTTCTTAATGAAAGTGGCTAGACGTAATTTCAATGATTTGGTGCCTTTATGGTAATCACTTGGTTCTAATGTATTACTACTTCTGAGCATGGTGCGAATATAGGGGATTCAAGGGAAGTAATTCGAAGAAGAAATGTCATAATTGAATCTGCTGAGATACGAACAGGGACATAATTTTCATTTTTGATTGATGATTCATTGTTTTCAAGATTGCATCGAATCCAAAACTTGAATGTGATATTATGACAAGAACAAAGGCGGAATTGATGTATGTCAAGGATTTGAATTTGCTTCAAGATTATTTGAAGATCGTAAAACTATAGGATTTAAGCAATTTCAATTCCTGAGCAAAAAAAAAAACAATATAGGGCCACAATTATGAATTTATATTTAGGTTTTGAAGTTGGAGAGGCCTTTTATTATTTATTAGGAAAAGCTTTTCAAGGAAAATACAGCTTGTATGGTACAATATTATGGGTTTAACAAGATTGGTTATATGCCATTTTCTCTGAAAATCTACCTTACTTACTTTTTATTAAAGAAATGGCTAATTACACTAACATGTGGTTCCAAGTATGGACTGTATTTTGCATTACTCACATGATCAAGATGAGTATGGAATATGGACTATTTGCTTCTGCTTAGTCTCCAACATATTTCCTCCCGCTCCGTAGTGGCAGGCCTCCCTCCCGCTTTATGGGAGAGCCTTTCCAGCATGTGTGGTTCCTAAACATCGTGGCATTTCTCTCGCTCTTATGGTAACTTTTGATCCTTGGTTTATCCGGTGCCAATGTCACTAGGAGGTGATGTATTGACCACATGGTCCCTTCAACTTAGAAGAAATGAGGGGGTCATTTGTGAATTGCCTTTTTTTAGAGTACATAGCAGGGCCTAGCTAGACCCAAAAGTTATTGTGGGTGCAAAATCTAGCTAATGCCCGACAGTGGGACCCACAGCCTTGCCTCGGGCCCACGGAGATGACAGTGGGACCCGCAGCCCAGCTTGGGGTCCACGGAGATGACAATGGAACCTGCAGCCCGGCCTAGGGCCTACGGGGACGACAATGGGACCCGCAGCCCTGCTTGGAGCCCACGTAGATGACAGTGGGACCCGCAGCCTTGCTGGGGGACCACGAGGATGACTGTGGGACCCGCAACCCTGCTTGGGGCCCATGGGTACTATTCGGGGTTTGGTAAATCCCCTCGAATATTTGTCAAAACCTCCAATATTCCCGAACCTCTATATATAGCAGACCCGACAAATATTTCAAACCGGAATTCATTATTCCACTTTCTGTTTTCCAAAGCTCCCAGAGCCTTCTGATCATCAGACTCCAATCAATCCTACTTCACCCTCTGTCTACTTGTATAAGCACTCCTCGGCCTGTCGAGAGTAGCTCTACTTCTTCAGAGATAGTGAATTCAAAGGTTGCGTCTTACTGCACGGAGACGTAGGCTTCGGCCAAACTTCGTCACCACACCCTGTGTCAACTCTCTCTCTTTCTCTCTCTCTCTCTCTCTCTCTCTCTCTCTCTCTCTCTCTCTCTGCGCCCTTCTTCTTCCTACAGTCAACAGCATTAGCACATCAACTCAATATGTGACAGCTCAACGCTCTACAGCGCGCCACACCTAGAAGGTCAATACCTTCAATCGACTGTTGGAGGGGGACCGTACGACGACCATACAAGTGTACAACTACACCACAGAAGATCGAAAGGCCCACATGGCCCACAAGAAGCTGCTACATGGCGAGCGAAAGCGCGACATCGAGCGAAGGAATGGAAGGTCCCACCTAGCCGTAGGAAGTCGGGCCTCTAACAAGTAGGAGCGCCATACCGAGCAAAGAATGGATATCGAACCCAGGTTAATGCTCACTAGGAGCGGCACCACTACCAACTGCCCTAAGCAGCCATGGTTGAATTCGCAATGATAAACAATATTATGCTTTTAGAGTGGACAATACAGACACGCACAATCTATACTATATACTAAAACGGAAGCCTCTCTCCCATGTTGTGACATGTGGACGTCTTTTAAAGAACCATAATCATTCTTCCATGTGTGAACACGGCTCAATTTTAAATCCTATTAAAAACCTACCATAAAGATAATAAAACACTCATTCAATGGCATTTAATTATCATTTGATGTTAATCTCTCTCCCTCTCTCTCTCTCTCTCTAACAAGTGAATCACTCACTTTAGATTTCATACTTCTTCGAATAGTTGTGATGTCATCTGTGCCAAATGGCTGTGCATCAAGCTCATCTGGGCATTGCCCGGGTTTCTTACTAGTAGAAAAAGTAATCGCTCATAGAGGTTGAAATGGAAGACGTGGCATCAAATAATGGCACATAAGGGGACTGCAACAACCCGATGGAATTTCCTCTTATAGAAGCTAAACATCTTCGTCAAAAAGTTACGAGGCACAACTTAGCACCTGATGAACCTTCTAATTCAGAGCATGGTCCCAAACACCCGCCCTACAATGAGAAAGCCAAAGAAAAATGTTATTCGGACCCAAACTCTTACCCGAAGAGTCTTACCGATATATTGATGTGTCGTGATCACTGTCGTCCGTTTCACCCAGCCTAGACCAGTGATAGCACTCCGCCCTAGAGCGGCAGGCAAAAAGGGGCGCTGTGAATGGATGCCATGTCATTCAGTAAGGCTCTTTTGGCAAGAGTTCCGGTATAAGTAGTATTTCTCGAAAGCCAAAATGCCTGCACTTATCCCGTGGTTACTGTAGTACTACAATAACCAGGGGCTTGCTTTATTATATTATAATACTAGTAAATGCTCGTGCCTGTCGGTACTCAGACGGCCACGACTACCATCGGGGTGTGATTCACTTGTTAGAGAGAGTACTGATTAACCTTTCAAAAATAAGACTAATTAACATCAAATGACCATTAAATAGATATATATCATCTTTATAGTATATTTTTAATAGGATTTATAAGAGAGCTATTCACACACAGAAGAGAGGTCTCTCTCTCTCTCTCTCTCTCTCTCTCTCTCTCTCTCTCTCTCTCTCTCTCTCTTGATCGACAACTAGTGGCTTGTTTGGTTGCTGTGTTTTCAGCAAATGATTTTGAAAACACATCATGTGCAAACAATTTAGGATTGTTTGGCTAGTAGAGTGTGACGTGTGTAAACGGATACAAACTTGCTAAATTTGTACAGCTTTTGCACATAAAACTATGCAAATAAAATTTCATCTAAATATATGAAACTTTAATTGCACATGTCACATGTGCAAATAGATATACACACATTATTTGCACAGCAACCGAACAACCCCTAGATGTATCCCATGTCTTTTTGCTTGTGACCAGTCATAGCATGTTATATAGATATTCCATGAGTCTATTCAAATCAAGTCACTCTCTTCGACCAGTTACGCGAGTTTGATTAGTTTGGCTAATTCAAGTTATGTCCAGTAAACTCAGCCAAGCCCCTACAATCAGCTTGGCCAGTTCAACTAGATCAGCTCAGTTGGTTTCACTCAGTCGACCGAGTTCGATCAGGTCAGCTGAGCAGCGTTCGACCCACCGTAAACAGTTTAGTTGAATGGAAGTGATCAGGTGAGCCAGCTTCTAAGTCGTTTCCATGAGTAAACTGAACCAGCTCAAGGTTATTCAATCCAACCAGTTCAGTCAAGAAAATAAATATTGAACCACTTGAGGATGATTACTCCACCATCTCAGATTTAAGGGTGACCTTCAGCATGTTTAACTACACACAACAAAACACCTTTCCAACTGCACATTCTAGTTACAAAACCAAACACTGCAAGTGGATCTACAAGATCAAGACTTGTTCAGATGGATCCACTGAGCAACACAAGTCTCGCATGGCTGCATGTGGATCCACTCACGAATATGGCATTGACTATGAAAAAACATTTGCCCCGATAGCAAATAAAGTAAGATGAACTTCTCTAGGTATACTAGTTCGTAGATTTGATATATATATATATATATATATATATATAAAGGGAGACTTAGTAAGAGGTCTTTGACAAGAGATCAGTTTAAGGGGAAGGACATGCAACAAGATAGTGTTGCACCATGCCCTTCTAGAAAAGGATGCAGCTGCAGCAAGCCCCACACGTGACTTTTATCCCCATTTAATGACCAAACTACCCCTTAGTACATGCCCCACTGTCCTTGTCGTTACAGAGCTTAACCCACGGATTTGCTACAGTGATTTCACTGCAGCAATTTTTTTTAAAAAAATCTAGATTTAAAAATTTACTACAGTGAAATCACTGTGGTAATTGTTACTCAATTCGATAATAAAGAGTAACTCTTTATTATCGAATTGAGAAATCTCGATAAAATATTTTTGCTATAGATAAATCATTGTAGCAATTGTTACTCAATTCGATAATAAAGAGCAACAATTGCTACAGTTGTAGCAAAGAGTAACAATTTGGTGATAAAAGAGTAACTATTACTACAGTGATTTCACTGTAGCAAACAATCCCATATTTATAAAAAAAAATTCTACAGTGACATAACTTTAGCAAATGTTACTCTATATTACCGGAATATTATGGTTTCATTGTACAGCTACGAGTTGGGGTAAAATGGTTATTTTCCAAATGATCAAAGGGTAAAATGAATTTTTCCAAACAAGAGGACTTGGTGCAAAAGCATCTTGTAGTCGGTCCTTTTATCACTATGGACCTTACGCACATTACCCCAAAAAAAAATGACCAGGATTTAAAGGAATAGATTGGCCATTGCAATATTCCCACAAAATCTCACCCTTCTCGAGCCTCCAATATCTCACAAAAAAAATCCAGAAAACCTAGATCAACAATATTCATGGACTAGAAAGTTATATCATCTTGTGGAACAGAAACAAGAAAATGCCCCCATAATTCAATACTCGCAACTCAAACTTACCGTCCGAGTTGGAACACCATCCTTCACTCCCTCGACCTTTAAATCTGAAAGAAGCTTCACACCTCATCTACTGCCATCCTCGATTGATGTTGCCTTCAGATTATTGCTAATCAAGGTGCCAACCCTCTCACCAATGATGGCTTTTGCGATATTTCCAGGTTTATTCAAGTTGAACACGACAACTGTAGCAACAAGGTTAATTAACAAGGTCAGTAAATGCCGTAGATCCCATGTCAATCAAGTCTTTCCGTACCTGGAATATTATTTTCTTGGCACAGTGTAATGGCGGTCATGTCCATCACGGACAGATCTTTTGCAGTGACATCCTGATAGCTTAAGGAGTCAAGAAGGCGAGCATTCGGGTTGATCTTGGGGTCATCATCATAGACCCCATCCACATTTGTTGCTTTCAGCACAACTTCTGCATTAACTGCAATGAAAGTAATCATATACAGTGTCAGAAAAAGATTGTAATATGTTTTGGTGTACTAAACATGCCCGGAAAATGCTTCTCAGACATCCCGCTTTCCATCCAGATCGGTCATCCTGATATTGGCACCTGATCACAGCCGTCCGTTGCACCCCAGCCCCAACAGGTGAATCGCACTTGAGTAGGTAAAGGACTGGCTGCGATAAGATGCCACATCAGGATGGCTCGATCCGGATGGACAACTGGATGGCGGAATAGCATTGCTCAACATGTCAAACCTTACAAGTAGGACAAGCCTCATTTCGACACATACATGTGTTGGATTCTTCACGTTCGAAAAATTGAAAGCACGGCTATATATATTCTTCGATATAATCCATGCATACACACTTATGGGTCAGCATACCAATCCAACGGACAAAAAAGTATGTTTATGCAAATATGGATCCAGCACAATATACATCCCTCCGAACCCTAAGCCAAGACCATGTATGTCTTGTAACAACATTTCTTCCGTTTCTTAAACAAGTTCTAGGATTCTAGTGGCATAGAAGCAAGAAAACATATCAAGGCACCGGATACTTTTAGATCTGGGATTTAGGATTCGTGAATTGTTTCCTACAGAATCAGAATTCTTCATCCAAAAGAATCCATGAAGGACTAATAAGTATAAGATATTGTCCACGTCCCCGATACCGACACGTCAAGAAGAACGAAGATCGAGATGAGATGGATATTATCCAATCACATTGTTAGTTACAAGATATCAGCTTTCTGCTTGAAATACACAGTATATACAAGAATCCTACAACGGTTGCTCCTCTTTTTACTGGTATATCGTTATGCAAAAAATGCTCAATTAACTCATTTCTAATTTTCCTTATGAGACCCAAATTATAACCTCATTTTGTTCAATATACCTCAACCATTTGATTGTAGACCAAGCCCAAGAATTATCTGATTACATTAGTTTGTAATGAAAGCCTAACCTATGAAGCAGATATTCAAGGATATATGAGTTACTGCATGAAAAAGATAGTAGACCACTTTTCGGAATCTAAGCAATTTCAGAAATCTGGCTCAACTCAGCAATGTCAAAAATTAAAAAATTTTGGAGGAAGTGGGAGCTAATTGAGGCAGAAGGCCTCTACAAGTCAAACGACTTCAAATAAGAGGACATCACTCATGATAATGATAATAGATCTATGATGCAAATGATAACAAAATAGAAAATACCCAACAGGAGTTGAAGTATGCAGAAGTAAGGTTTGAACAATCTACACAAAGACAATATAAATCTAGTTTCAACCAAATAAATTAACTTGATAACGATTTTCTCATATATAGAGTGGATTTCAGATTAAATGATCATTATGGCAGAGATATTATGACAGTTGCAAATCTAATAGTAAAATACTAAAATGGAAGCCTCACGCCCGTGTTGTGACACGTGGATGTCTTTTAAAGAGCCAGAACCCTTCTTCCATGTGTGAACACGGCTCACATTTAAATGCTATTAAAAACCTACCATAAAGATGATAAATACTCATTCAATGACATTTAATGGTTATTTGATGTCAATCTCTCTCTTTCTCTCTCTAACAATTGAATCACACTCACTTCAGATTTCACAATTCTTCGAAGAGTTGCGATGTCATCTGTGACAAATGGGTGCATCAAGCTCATCCGGGCATTGCCCGGGTTTCTTACTAGTACTTAAATAAGACGCAGAGTTAAGAGGGAGCAGGAGGATGGCACACGGCATAACTTGAGTCCTTGCTCCAATAGTCGAAAGTAAGTCACTCTAGTATCAAACTATAACCAGAGGCCTGGGCAAACAACTTACTTGCACATCAAGAATCATGTTAATCAGATCTAATAGAAAGAATTATGGCTTGAGCAAACAACTTACCAAGCCACTTCTAGGCTTAATTCAGATGCAGGCACACTGATGCGGGATACTCGTGCAATAGTCTATCCTACTAAGATACAAGGAATTAAGCAAGCCAATTTAATTAATTAGATGGAAATTTTGAGGATAAACAACTATGCTAAGCAAAGACAACTAGAGGCAGACTAGCAATGAGGTGACGACTGATCCCTTCAAAATAAAGAGAAGATGACCGTTTGGGAGTTGAGAAACTCCCCAAGCCTGGGTAGTCTGGAAAACAACGAAAGAGGCGAATGGCCTTGAAAGGCTTTCAACAAATACGAAGGCTCAAATCAAGCAAAAAATAAAGTCTCAGGTTCATGTATAATTCACGGTTTTTATTCAAGCTAAGGAGTGATTATTCATGAAGAAAATTGTTGTTAGGTCATATACTTCGAAAGAGTCGAATGGCCTTGAAAGTCGAACTAATCCCATAACTCTCAGATAGGTCCATAACATAGCATTTGGCCCTATTTTTTTTAGGATTTTAATGGGTCCAACACTACGGTCTTGCGATTTCTTCAAGGTTCCTGATGGAAACCTCTCAGGCCTCAGTCTTATCATAACATATTTACCCTCTTTAAATTCCTTATAACGTCGATGCGTGCTAGCTAGAACCTTGTACTTCAAATTATTAAATCAATTTTCTTGCTTATTTCATTGCACAAAATACGAGCATGCAATTCAAATATAAACTCATGAGGACTAGGATCGACAAGAGATAGCCTCTTTGTTTGGATTGTACCCTCCAAACGTAGGTACCTTCTTTCATGCATCTCTTCCTCATACTACTCAAACGCATGCAACAATAATGGGACATCCTTTTGGAATTCCAAGAAATAAGCACAACCTTTCTTAACAAACACATAATTATTAGTGAAACCAACATGCAAAGTGTTGTTATTGAACTCTCATGGGCCATGGTCACCCTAACAAGACATGACTATAGTCTATATCCAGAACATTCTGCCAAACGCGATCCTTATAGGTTCACATAGAAAAGTGTATCAAGCAACAATGTGAGGTCGGCTCTAGGAATATATTCATTGCAACTCACCCTGTGCGGTCAGGTTCTTCGAGGGGCTCTACTCTTAGTCCCCTTTGTTCCACAAAAACTCTAGCCACATAATTACCTCAATAAGGTGAAAGCACTCCTCCTTGACCATGTCTAATCACTCGGACTTTGGGAAACAATGGGGTCAAGGCTAGTCTCGCGATGAGGACGTGATGGTGTAGTAGACACTAGGGATGCTGGCACAATAGACTCGGTGGCTATCTCTCAAGGAGGACTCTCAGGTAGTAGAACAGGAGATGCCTTTGCATAAATCTTGTGAGGCAACATAGGTTGCCGCCAAAGAGTACAACGAGCTTCTTTGACTTTCCTCTTCCCTATGAAAGGAATATCCTGAGCCACAAGTGTGTCCTGAGTCATGACAGATGGACTCCTTTTGGACCACAGATTTTCAGGGGTGTTACCTCATCAATCCCCACATTCGATTGGAGTCAAGATGGAAAAAGTGACGTTGTGGAGTGGGTAAGTATGACAAGGCGCATGTGGGTTGGCACTACCCTCTTCTCACTAGTGGGTCCAAAACTTTCCACTCACTTGCATAAGACATGTAGAGTTTTCACGATGGGACAAGTCTCCACCGACTGACGAGGAGATACCTTACGAGTATTGATCCCCAATTTATGATTCGGCTCATCAGCCTGTAACTCTAGGCTAGCGAGCACAGTTGCACAGTAGCACACTCTGATTTGGCAGTCTCGGGGGGGGGGGGGGGGGGGGGGGGGGGGGGGGGATGCCCAAGTTTTCCATTACCAATTCAGATATGAAAAATGTAAGAATGATTTAGAATGCATTTAATGACCAAAAAGTAAATGCAGAATCCCTAACCTTAATCTGGGGTTCTGATACCAAAACTGATGTGGGACACTCATGCAATAGCCTATCCTATTAAGATAAGAGGAATTAAGCAAACCAATTTAATTAATTAGAAGGAAATTTAATTCTCTTCCGACAAACATCCACTATATTTAGAAAGCTAGAGAATAAACATATATGCTAAGCAAAGACGAGTGCGAGTAGTAAGACCTGATCCCGTCAAAATAAAGAAGAGAAAGGCAACCATTTGGGAGTTGAGAAGCTCCCGAGGCCTGGGCAGTCTGGCTAACAATGAAAGAGTCGAATGACCTCTAAAAGCTTTCAACAAATATGAATGCTCAAATCAAGTAAAAATAAAAGCTCAGGTTCATGTATAATTCATGGTTTTACTCGATCCAAGTAGTGATTTTTCATGAAGAAAGTTCAGATCTAAGGCTTATATATGAATGCAAGTGAAACATTATAAAGACTCAAAGAAAGATCAAACCCGGTGAAGGCGAAGATGTAGAAACCTTCAAAGGCTTCAGAAGATAGTCGAGGTGCTCGAACGGACACGATGAAGATCCCACAAGTCCACGAAGTAGGAGGTTCAGTGATATGGGGTTGCGGGGGAGCCGACGAGGATGATAGGAGGTCCCGTAGGTGTTGGGTTTGGCTTGTAAAAGCCTACCCAAAGGGAAAACCTGTAGGCAGTGTAGTCAAGGTGTCAAGGCGATGCCTAGGCTATTTGGCCTGCCTAGGCGAGGCCTAGGCGATACAAATTAAATATATTAAATAAATATAAGTCATATATATACATAAGCAATTTGTGGTTTTATGCATAACAAAGTTTAATTTGTAGAGATAGATATGGTCGAAATAATAATATTTGATAATGGGTATGATCCAGAGCGTATGGTAAGCTACAAGACCATTATTATTGCAGCAAATAGGAATCACGTGTCAACTACAATGATTATACATTGCAAATAATAATCACATATTAGCAAGAGCAACATAACCCTATTATAGCCATAAATTCAAGCAAATATCATAAGCATAAATATAACCATATTAGGTAATCTATTATTTTTTGGAACATTTGACAACCACGTATCCAAAAAAAAAAAACAATTAAAATTACTCATCTAAATCACCTAACCATCTGTATCATCGTCACTCTTATATGAATAATCCTTATATGTCTCTTTTAACCTTTTCCTCTTCAAACTATGAGAACATGGACACAATAGTTTTTTTCCCATTAATGATGGCATGGTGTTGGCCATCTATAAAGCAACATGGACCTATAAAACCAAACGGGATACAAAAAAACGCAATTTGAACATGACTAATTTTAAAAAAAAAATCAATTACAAAAGTAGGCGCCTATAGCCAGGCGCCCAGGCAGTGGCCTAGGCGGCTGCTTAGACTCCACCGCTTGCCTAGCCACTACCTAGGTCGAAGCCCCAAAACACCTAGGCGATGGTCTAGGTGACGCCTTGACTACACTGCCTGTAGGACATTCGCCTGGGCCCCCAATAGTTTCGCCCGCATGACCTATGTTCTGGATCGCACCCGAGGCGCCCGAGCGAAATTGTCGGGCGCCCGGATGAATTTCCAACAGGTTTGCCCTTTGGGTGGAATTTAACAAGCCGAACCCAAACAATCTCCATCTTGGCTGTTAAAATCGACACCATGAAGCCTCTGTCATCATCGATCTTCATTGTTTAGAGAACCTTATGATAATCCGTTGTCATCCTTGTCGCCACCTTTGCACCAGTGCCGGGTGTCCGATCATCTAAACCAAAGATCGACCAAGTCTAATTTGCCTTTGGACTTGACCAGAACCCACTTCTTTTTTGTCTTCCGCGCGCCCGGGCTTGCTCCACTTGTAGAATTGTTATTCACCGAACCTTCAGGGCTCCACCTAAACTGGTGATCTTATACCTGAGAGAATCTCATATTCAGAACATGATGAATGTCCATGAGTGTCCGAATAGAACTATCATACATTCTCAAGCAAAGGTTTCAAACTTCTCCGGTCAGCATCCTAGAGCTGTCATCAATCGTCATACTACCACCCTCATACCCCGCATAGCTGTTGAACCATGCCCTTGTGAGCAAACATGATGTATGGCTCCGCTATAAAGAACCTATTCCTGATTTTTATTTTCAATGGTCGCCAAGTCTTCCGTATCATCGGAGTAAATTACCGATACTTAATTAGCGTCTTCATCAACCTCAGTATCTCCATTGCTTTTGGCTAACCGGGAACCTTTCTAGGGCTTGCTCCACATTTCCATGTGCACTCACTTTTCAAATGCCCATACTTCCTGTACTTCCAACAAGTAACATTTTTTATGCTCTTCGCACCTCGCCCACCGCGATCACATGGCTGGAAGTCTTCGCAGAAGCACTTGAACTCTTCCTACATATTTCTTCACTCATTAGAGTTCTGAGAACATCTTCAAACTCCATCTTACCTGAACCAGAAGAACTGCTAACCGCCATCACGAGGCAATCCCAACTCTCTGTATAGCCCTAATCTCATCGTCGAAGTTGATTCCGATAGTTTCTAGTTGGCTCATAATACCATTGAAGCTGTTGACATACTTTGCTATGCTTCTACCATCGACAATATTTATGTTGAACACTTTATGACGAAAACCTTATTAGAGGTGGAAGGTTTCTCATACATCTTGAATAGTGCTTCCATCAAGCCTACTGTAGTCTTCACCTTAGAAATATTGAAGGTCATCGTTGAGGTCAGAGAGAGACGTATCAAACCCAATGCTTTCCTGTCGAGTACCTCCCAATCATTCTCGAACATTTTCTTCGGCTTGTCTGACTTTCTATCCAGAGGAAAACAAAGATCGTTCTGATATAAACACTCTTCTATTTGTATCGTCCAAAATCCAAAGTTTGTACCATTGAATTTTTTTTATTCTCACATTGTCTTCCGCCATTACTCCAACCTCCTTGAATCCTCGCACTAAACCTGGTGCTCAACTACCATATGTTCCCTGAATCGAAACCCGGAGCTCTAATACCACTTGTGGGCAAGGTTTGAAATCTCGACTGATACCAGTACGTACCGGTTTTGCCCGGTCTGGGACCGGTACTGCCCCCGATCCCGATACCTGGCCCGTATCGGCCGGTACCGGTTCGTACCGGTCCGTATCGACCGGTTCAAGCCAATACAGACCGGTACAATTTTTTTTTTTTTGTTGTTTGCCTCAACCAATACCGATCGGTATCGACTGGCATCGGTACATACCGGTTCGGACCGCAATCGATACCATGATTTTAAACCTTGGTTGTGGGTGGGGGAAAACAAATGCCCCGACAATCTAGATCCGTGGTACGACGCTTCTGGAAAGACTTAGTGCATTGGATCTAGATTGATGGGGCCTTTGTTTCCCCATCAACAATAGGGGGGATTCGTCGGTGGTCTGGCTGGTCGAGGTCTGTTGGCTGTTAGTCAATTGGCAGCGGTTGCTTGGGCGCGAGCTAGTTAGCATTGTTCGGTCGGCCGCAGCTGGAGGTCATGGTGATCGATCTACCGGTGCATGGTCAGGAACAAGAGAGAGAAAGAGAGAGAGCGACTGATGATGATGATGATCCCATTCTTTTCTCATTGGCGAAGGTGATGATCTCAAATAAAAAAACAAATGTAACAGAGATTCAACTTTAGCCAGAAGTCTCTCCCCTCAAAGAATTTTCAACCCCTAATAAAAGCTCTCATTCTTTATTCAATTCAGCATAATAATAAAATGACGCATATAAATAGAGTTCTCACCAAACCTTAACAACTAATAGGCTACGAAACCACTAAAAGGCTTAGTATAAGTTGGTCTTACATAACATTGAATTTTAGCCCATTTAATAATCCAAAAATACATTAATAACTAACTGAAAATAAATCAATAAGGAAAGGGCCCAGTAGAGGTTGGCCCAACAACTAAACACTCTAAGCCATAACCCAAGTATATAGGTTCTCCTACTCCGTGAATACAAGCATGTCACGTTAGATCGAACCGGGTTGGTGTCCCCACCACTCATTATATACTGAATTTTGGCTTGATTTTTGCTTGTGAGGAAGCTTTTTCTTGGTTGTTTTGAGTTGGGAATGTTCAAGGTTCATCCCAAAAGTATGCCAAGCTTTATTAGCAGCTATTTTGGGTTTCTTTTATGTGAAGAAAATAATAAAATTCATTTCGTTGTAAGGAAGGATTATAATTTGAGGTTGCCTTTTCATATTAGCTTTATAAAAAGTAATGGGCTCGAGTTTGTTATCATCGGTGATATTTGAATAGAACTTAGTTCTCATGGAGAATTCCTGCGATGATAGCGACTCCAATCAAGCTACTTGGGCACAACGAGTCCCATCAAGATATTGTCCAAGAGTTAGGTTTCTTTCTCAAGAAAAGAAAGAAATGAGTTCGCCTTCGAAATCTCTTTTTGTGTTGCTCTACTCATTAACTTAAATTATTTAAAAATCTTGCAAGTTAAAGAAATAGTTTTATTTTATTTTTGAGAGGTAAAAAAAAATTTATTGATAAGTCAGGGACTAAAATAGTACAAGAAGAGCAAATGCTCAAAAGCTTACACCAGCTATACTTGGCCTATCTATTCACTAACCCTTGATCTGAATCAGGGGTTCTCTCTTGACATCCCGAGCTTTCATAATCTCCACCATCCTAGAAGCCAACTACCTAAAAGTCTATAATCTGTATCCAGCTTTGTTCTGAAAGATTATTTGATTTAACTCTTCCCAGATAGTGTAGACTGCAACTACCACCACCACTTTACCCAACTTGGCTTCCACAGATTTAAGCCTAGTCATACAGAGAATGAGCCGCATCACCCTTCTCAATGAGATGCCAGAGCTCAGAGGACTCCATCCTATCATATTATAGCGCCTCCCCCATAAATTCAGAGAGAAGTAACACTTGAAAACATGTGTTGCCTACTCTCCAAATGATGCATACACAGAGCATCTATAAGCAATTTGGCGCCCTCTTTTCTGCAAATGGTCAAGGGTGGGAAATCTCACCCATAAAGCTCTCCAACAAAGGATAAACTTGGAGTACGACTATTCCAAACATTCCTGCCCAAGGCTTTACCTAACCCCTTTACCTAATGAGATTCCTTGCTGATTTTAGACAGAGACAACCATCGGCATTCAAATTCCACACAACATTGTCCTCTACTCCCTTATTATCCAATCTGATAGCAGCAATGTTTTCAGAGGTAATGTGTTTTGACTGCCGTGGGGAGGGGAGTATGCCCCACGAATTTTTAATTTTTTAATTTAAAAAATATATAAAAATAAAAAATATTATATAAAAATAGTGAAAATAGATTTTAAAAAACATAATAAAAAATACTATGACAAATTAATCATTTAAACGTACAAATATGATTGATAAATCACAAATATATAAAAACAATAAAAAAAAAGAACTTGTCATTGTCTTTCAATATCATTTAAGATCAAATTCTAAGTTTCTAACCAAAATTCAAACTATTTATGTCCATATTCCATAGAGTCTATCATTTCATACATGATATATAACCAATTTAAAAATACTTTAGTTGCCAAAAATATCATAATTGTCATCCAAGAGAGTAAGACGCATATAAGAGATCACACGGTGGCAATCAAATCATTTTTTTTTTCAACTATGAAGACAAACTCCAGTGGGGCATAAGCCCAGACCATTGGGGCATAAAAGGCATGCCCCGAGCATTAGAGGCGTACGCTCAAGTGGTTCGGATGTGTAAGTCCCGCAGGAAAACGGCCCAGATTGAGCCGCCCCATGCTTTTTAGGACCGCCCTGCCCCGGGGTGCGTTTTTTAAAACATTGGATAGCAGCAAACTCCTCAAGCAGTACCTTCACAGCATGTTTAGTGGGATTAGGAATAGCCCAACTAGCATCCCTAATAAAGGAATTCACATTAGGCCACAACAATTGCTGGTCTAGAACTAAACTTAAACCCACATCTAAAATAGCCCATTGACCGAGGAGTCTCTCAATAAATATATCACATTCCCAATATCTCACATTCCCAATATGGACTTTGAAGTGGGCTCCTAGCTCAGGCCTCTGCTACACATCTCTCCAAACTGAATTGGTTGAAGGGAGGATTGGCACTTCCAAGAAGTTCTGATCCACTATGCTTCATCCAATCTGGCCACAGGTCCTTCCCACTACTGACCAAGATCCAACCTATTTCCAAGAAACAAACTTTGATTATACCTGACACAAAATTTATACCCACCCCTCCTTCTCTAGACTTGCATATGTACTGCCACTAAACATGAATGACTGCACCGCCCCAAAGGAAATCCCTCACTGGCTTCTATATTGAGTTCTGAATACTAGAAGGGATAGAGAAGGCTGAATGATGCAGGAAAATCTATAGAGGACGACTAGGATACTATGAGGTGCAAGCACGCTATGATCAAACAACCTAAGATCTATATGAGATGATGCAACTCACGTATTCCTAAAGCAATGCAACTAATATGATGATTTGCAAGATGATGGATTGCTGAAATTTAACTATAATAAATAACGCAATGAAGATTTAAAAACTTACGACAAATATTCAACACAAACTTCTAGAATTTCAATAGGAAGTTAGATCAAGATTAAAAGAACTTCCCCTCAAAGAAAAGAACTTCCCCTCAAAGAACCTCGTATGGATTGAATGGTTGGATGTTCGTCGCAAAGGTCTACCAAGCCCCTCGTCACACTTCGTGCCGCGCCCGGGGAAGACGCAACACGAATTCGTCGTCGAATCGATTGTGGGTCAACTCTGAAGTCTCCTCGCGCAGTGCAGATTTCAATCGCAGCAGTGTTAATTTGAAGGTTTGATCTAATTGCGGGTATCGGATGACGATGAAATTTGGAGGGATTATAGGTCTATGGGTGAAGCTATGGTTCAAATTTGGTTAAATTCAGATAAGGGAATCTAGGGTTTTTCCCAAATCTAGACTGTATGCCCAGATTTGAAGTTTGGCTTCAATTAGAGTTCACTTCGGGTGTAAGAATTGGAACTTTTGATATTGCAAGATGGTGGCGTGGTAGGGGAAGCTATATGATCAAATTTTGTGGAATTTGGAGATCGTATGAGGCATTTGCATGGTCTTTAGGTTTGAGCTGGAAGGTTTCTGCTTTTCAGGCGAAGGATGGCGATAGTTTGCGGAAGATGTTGCTTGTGGATGATGGGTAATGACTTGGCGAGATTAGGGTTGATGGATTCAAAGTGGAAAAGACGAAAGATTATCGAAGACAACGATAAGGAGGTCTCGCACCCTACGGGACTCGCAATGGGTCTATGGATTCTTCACAATCTCCAAGCAACGAAGAACAATTTCAGTCAAGGAAATTGTTAATGTCAAGACACTATTGCAAAGGATAGTCAAGGACAAACAAGTTGATTAGACAAGTCACTAACTAGTTTGGGTATCAAGTACTCTACTATCAAGCATCACCAATTAATTATTAATGTCAATTAATCGTCAACTATCAACTCTAGTCTTATATGAAATATAATGATTAATCAGTAACAACAAACCAACATCAAAATTTTTTATTAAGTTACAACTATACATCAGATGTCATACGTTTAATCTCAAATCCACTGAAGACTGGAAAAAAACATAGATATAACTTATAAGCAATTCAGCTAACACCCAATAATAGCAAAGGTTGCTAATGGCAATAGCTTCAAAAGGTCGTTACACGAAAAGGTCATCTCTTGATCCATAGCTTATGTCCTTACACTATTTTGGAGTCAAAGATGATTAAAAACCTAAGCTTGGTGGTGATCCCTATCCATATATGCCAATGATCATGCTGACAAATGTGCAACAATTTTGAAGCTAGAGCCCTTCATTTCTAAAAAAAAGTCAACACTTTTTAAGGACTTGGGGCTAATGAATGGTTCCAATTGGAAGGAGGTAATCATTTTATAACTTCAAATAAATAAGGATACGGACAAAGAAAGATTTAAAATGAAAAGATCAATATTTACTTACAGAAATCTTTGGATCAGATAAAGGGTGGCCAAACAAACCATCAAATTAATACCAGAATAACTGCAAAGAATTATATTTTTGGTTGGTCTCAACTAATTATGACTTTAATGAGTATCCAATCTTACATGTTAAAAGGAAGAACAAAGTGAGAGTGGAGGCACGAGAATAACTATGTGGTAAGGATGTTCATGGAGTCAATTTGCATATTTGCATGTCGGAAGGGTTCGATTTTATTGATTTCAAGTTATGAGCATTCAAGGTTCATTTCATAAGTATCTTAGCAAACTTTGTTTTAAGTTTCATATAAGTAAGAAAGCTATATAAATGTTTTAATTTTTCATCAAGGGTTAGCATTTGAGGATGGGTGTATAATGTAAGGATTCATAAAAGACAATGGTTGAAGCTTAGTATTATGGAAATCGATTCTCTCATGGGTTTGTGATGACCTTAAGCTTGGTGGTAATCATTCCATAATAGTCTCAAGAGCTAGGTAGAATCCATATTCTTGCTCCAGAGTGATCAGAACTCAGAAGTTATCTTTCCATATCTTATTCAATGTTCTCTTTATTCTTGGAGACACAAAGTTCTACCAATTATATTCTAGGACTTAGATTCGCTTCTTCTTCCTAACTTTTGAGGTATTTCCAGTGGTATTCTCTACTTAGCATGTACCAAATCACCAATTTCTCGAAGCTGATTGATGAGACAAGCAACCAAATAATGCTCCAAGTGTTCCATCAACAGTAAAAGAATAGGCAGATCAATCACCAAGCATTAGTCTGGAAGCATTATCTAACTTACGTAATTTTGTGACTATTTAATCATATATTTATAGAAGGTTCTAATAATTTCATACAGTTGAGGGTAGGTAAAAGTTATTACTTTAGAAGGTTTGGTTTTAAGTCATGAAATTGATAGAAGTTTATTCTATTAGGATTTCCATAATTGTCATTCTGGAAGTGGGAACTCTTATCTTCTAGGTCATTCAAGCTTTCTAATTAAAGTATATCTTAATTACTAAAGTTATGTTGTAGAACTTGTAAATGACTTCAAATCAGTCACTTCAATTGTTTCTCTTATTTAAAGTTTAAACAGATATACAACAAAGTATGTGTACTCTTCCCTATTGACTTTCATTCTTCTACAATCTGAATTATTATTTGCTCTGATCATTCCCTCTTCCCTTATGACTTTTCATTCTTCTTCGATCTGAATAATTGAGTGCTCAGATCGTCCCTTTTCTTCTGCTACATTATCAGAGGTCCTCATTGCTCCATTTTATTTCTTTTCATGAAAAGATTTTGCCCCTGATTCTCCATAAGAAATCAGGTAACTGATACTAAAACCTGATAACAGTGGTTTATTAAGGCTACTGGCTATCCGCAAAGGTGGAATAATATTGAATGGATCAAATTTCATATATACGGAAATGCAAAGCATTCTAAGTCTATTAAATTGAGAAGTATAACACGTCACTTCGCATACAGCTAACATGAATTGGGCTTTACTCACTTTCCGCGCAACGGAGAGCAGCAGCTGTATCTGTTGTGAAGAAGGGGTTGCCAGTTCCAGCAGCAAATATCACGACTCTTCCCTTCTCCAAATGCCTGACAGCCCTTCTTCTTATGTATGGCTCTGCAACTTCTGACATGCGAAATGCAGTCTGCACACGTGTGGGGATGCCAATGCTCTCCATCGTTGCTTGCAAGAATATTGCATTCATAACTGTTGCCAGCATGCTGAAACAGAGAACGAGTTGTCAGAGGAACCATTTATAGCAACAATCTTCCACATATAAACAGTAGATACTGTCAAACATTTTATCCTCGTCAGATATATGGTTTAGCTTCATATAAACAGTAGATACTGACACACATTTTATCCTGGTCAGATGTATGGTATACCTTCAAACATTCCTTCATAAATAAGATAATTTCATCTGAATAGATTATTCCTCGAGATAGATTAAAAACGTTTGCATATAGATCTCATAAGCATCTGCTTATAGCAGTCCAACAATCACTTGAAGGTTGACCTGACAGGCACTACTAATGACTCAACTCAAAATCTCAAACTCATGTTGTCATCTGGAAGGCAAGAACATCATGGAGTGGATGATTGAGAAAAAAAAATGAAATACATAGAAATTACTTACTTGAGAAAAAAAATTGTAGCCTACATGTACACACTCACACGAGCAAAATTTTAACAGTGGCATTTACATTAGGAAAATAGTTCGTCAATCTAGGTGTGATGCAGGTAAGGATGAAGTTGCAAGATAGGGAGGGAAATAACAAAATAAATACACAGCCAGTTTTTAAAGGTACAAGGAAGATATATGTATAGCTCCCATTATGGCCAGCTGAGATGCATGTATCTCAAACATAGAGAATTGTATACAAATATACCTGGTTGCCACAAGGCAACTATGATTTCATTTCTCATTTCACCAATGACATCCTATTTTGCTAGGGTAGAACCATGATCCTTGTCAAGCAATACCTCGCTTTCTCTCTCTTAAAGCGAAACATATAAAGTAACAAAAAAACAATTGTCCACAAATTGGCTACTAACATTTCATTTTATATTAACATTTCTGGTTATTGGTCCAAGTTAAGCTTTGTGTTTCCATAGAATTGATATTAGTCACTTTTTTGGACATTAAGAACTAGTGACGAAGCATTGAGAATAGTGTAAATAAGAAAGATGTGCAATAAAGTAATGTGTCTGAATTTCCATACCCAATGTAATCCGCGGAGGAACGGTCAAGGCCACTACATCCTGCCCAAGAGGCTCCGCGAAAGATATTACCCCCACCAACTACTATAGCAACCTGAAAGAGTGGGATTTTAACAGATTCACAAAGAGGCCAAGCTGGCATGATGCCTCCAAACAGTTGTTTTACAGGGTATGGTTTGCTTCATCTGGCTAATAATCATGATGAATAGAACACTAATACATAAGCATAAATTTAAGAATCCATTTGTAAACCACTTGGCAAACATGCAAGAAAGACAAGAAAGGCAGACCTCAATGCCAAGCCGGGTGACAGAAGCTACCTCCCTTGCAATGGACATTGTAACCTGCATATTATTGCATAGAATAATATAGTAAAAAACCTCTGAAAAAATATACAATGCAAAAAAGAAACGAATATCCTATTTGCTGCACATGGATTCGACATCAAAATGTCGAAAGTAGTAAACATTTCATACTATAGCAAACACCATGTCCCACTCCACTGGGGGAAGTTGTAGATTTGGGTGACGTAAAGCATCAACAAAATGGACCATTTCTATTGAATAAGTTGGTTAAAAAAAATAAGGTAAGAGGAAATGTTCTAAAGACTCATGTAGCACATCTTACATTCCCACCTTTGGATCAATATTTTGGATGTTATCTCCAGCAAGTGCTTCCCCGCTTACTTTCAGCAAAACCCTGTGCCATCTATATGACGGTGTTGGAATGGACCCATCACCAGTTATCAGGTTGAAGGGCATCATGGTTGCTGTCTGAGGTCTGGATGCAACAATACAGTAAAGCAAATTACAGAAGTCAGCGCAACATAACAATTAACAAGATAGTCTAATTCGATATTGTATTTAGTAGTAAACCATAACAGAATCTAGAAAAGATGCAAAAAGTCTTGATGACTATGAACAGGACTAGATCATATGGCGACAGCTTCTATTTCTGCCGCTCAAAGACATCAATTATAATGAAGCATACAACCTTATAACCAGATATGGACTATGGCCCAACAAAACTTTGTTATTGTTGAGCACTGAACTAATAGAGTAGAATATTGGAAGGGTGTGACTAGATAGACAGAAGGATAACCAATGCTGCGCACGATTCCTGTGTACCTGTCCCAAAACCGAGTATAACCAACCATATTATGACTAGATAGGTAGAGGAAAATACAATGCTGAGTCAAAATCCATTATTACCTACACAATCACAGTAATTCCTTTAAACTACATGAGTATAATAAAAGCTGTATGCAAATAATTGTGTTTGTGAAAGTATGATTTGAAACATTCAAAATGTTCCTCGAAACATGTATTTGAAGAACTGTCAGTAGAAAATTCCAACACAACAAACTTTCCTTTTCTACCTTGCACAATTTTCCATCATTGCAACAACCAAAAAAAAACCTAAAAGATTCCATTTAAAATTTTCAAATATTAAAATTTAAAAAGAAAAGAATCACGCTTTTGGAAGTAATTACCTTTAAACGAAAACTAGGAAAGAATTAAAATGGGGAAAAAAGGTTAATAGTATGGAAGATACATCTTCAGTGAGATCCATTTCCCTATATACAAGAGTTAATTCATATGATAAACAGTAAACCTACTAGTAACACGCTTAAACGGCTACGTATTGCTTAACCGTACCACTAATTGCATGAACATTAAAATGAAGATTTGACAGTTAGCTAGATAACTGTTGTATTTATATAATAATCAAATTATGATGCAAGAATGCATATCTAAACAACAAAGAATAATGAGAAATAGTCTTTTACCCAACCAGCACCCAAAACAACTTATTGTTCTTATGGGTAAGCAACTCAACTGTTAGATACTGATAAAAAAGGCCTCCTTGAGTAAATCGACAAAATTGGGATAATTATAACTTCCCTTTTTATTTTTAGTTCTCATTCATTCCTTTTATCTTTGAATGTTGCATCATCAACCACTCAGGCAAAAATTTCTTGCTTCTCTTCTTCTTTTCTATAATTTCTATATTGTTTAAATTCATCTTATATTCTCAGTACTAGAGTTCATAAAATGTTGTGGTATTATTGGTTAAAAACGAAAAGTAACTTCTAATTAGTCATGTCATTATGTTCAATAATTTCTAGCTATTACAATAAATCTATTTAATAGAAATCCACAAAAGAGCCCAAAGGTACCTCACTTAAAGAGAATCAAGAAATCCATGGAGAAAATGTTGTGGTACATCCTGTCAATGACAGGGTGTAGTACACCCAAGGGCTATCACTTTTAACCATTGCTATATGCAAAGAAGCATAAAAATTTATGTATTATTTTTTAACTGATTAACCATTTACTAGATAGTTCAAAAGCAAAGCATATAGCGCTCGCCCGCTTAAGAATTGGAGAGCATTTAATGACGCTTTGACAACCATTCAGTACTATCATATTAAAAAGCAAAACACCTAGCAGAGAAGATTCAAAAGTATGAGGCTGATTAGTAGCAATTAGAAAATGGTGCCTATATACACAGAGTATAAGATAAAGGTATGATAATTAAAATTTTGAATGCAAGTGAGTGATTAGAGATAAGAAACAAATTTGATTCCATACAAGGTTTAGATGCAATTAGCCAATGTACAAGACAAGGGCTTTTGTCTCACTTCCTCTCTTCTCAACACAACGAGGCATAGGCACCTTGGTCAATAAGTATTGATGGCCACTCAAGGGACAACGATTAATCAAAGAAAAATAAAAAAGGATTCCAATAATAGGACCATGATCTTGGTCAAGCAAAAGCAATATGATAAATCCACCTTTGGGGTAGATTTTGTGGTGGGTGGTTTGTGGGGATCCTATGAGGGCTCCTCCAGCGAGCGAGTAACTCTTCAATGGACAGGATCCGTCATAGCCAGGTTCAGGTGCTTTCACCGGTTTTGTGGTAAGGATTTCTCCCTTATGTCGGTTTCCATACCTACAATGTAGCGCGCTCTGAATCCGCCAATTTCTTTTGTGACGGGTAAGGTCGGAAACCGAAATGCCTTAAAACATTTGCGGCAGTGGAGGGTGCATCCATACTTAGCTGCCATTTGGAGACTTGAGCTCCTAGCGGGCATTCGATGCATGACATGTCCCCATGCGACCAGGCCACGTGAAGCTAAGCCATGGTGTGATTTCTTGCACCCACACAAAGTCTCTACAAAAGGGTTCAGAATTTTACGAACACATGTCGAGCTGACGTCAAAAACCCAGTCAGTTCGTTCCAAAAAAAAAAATTACCATGAAAACAGCTGACATTCAAGAAACCCTAAAATGCTGGTTGGAAGGTAAGGAGACCTATGAAGGGAGTAGAGTGTAAGGTTTTGATATAGGGAACTGCATTCATCTTAAAGGCACCAATGATAAGCCATAGAGGCAAATTGAGAAACAATTACTCATCACCCACAAATCCCTCTTCAATAATCACAATCATCACCAAGCAACCAATACAAAACAAACCCAAATACATCTATGAATATTCTAATAATAACCCCCCCCCCCCCCCCCCCCCCCCAAAAAAAAAAAAAAAAACCATGATTAAAATCATTTACCAATGAACCAAGAAAAAGAAACCCATTTATCTCCAATTATCTGAGTTTTCTATGTCAGACAAGAATATCAGAAAAAACATAAGGATGTAAGAAGAAGAAGGATCAAAGCGCACCTTGAATTGGAGGCATCCGAAAGGGGCCCCATCTGGGAAGGGGATGAGCAGCTGGCAACCAGGCGGGGAGGTGGATTCTGGGGACCCAGCATCGCTGGGACTCCAAGCCTCGAGGGAAACGAGGCTGGTGAGGGTGTGAGAGAACAGGGAGAGGGTGCGTGGAGGAGTGTGAGAGGACGAGGGGAGGGAGAGGGAGAGAGGTGGGCACCGGGAGAGACGAGGAGGGAGGGGGCAAAGACGGCCATCTAAAATGAAATCATTTTTTTTTTTTTGACTTTCAACTAATTAAATACCATGCAAAAAAACAAGGGAAATATTATTCATACCCCATAAATCTGTAATTAGCCCCCATTTCCAACAAACTTGAATACACCCCATTTTTTTTCTTCATACCCTATTTCTATCCCAAAAATACCCTTCCCCCTTACACCCCACCTTCAATACACCCCAGTTAAATGGCCCGCCCCAACTTGATTATACCCCAATCAAACACATACCCCCTTAAATATACCCCAAAAATATGCACTCTTGAATACATCCCACTCTTAAATAAACCCGATGCAGTTGGCTGATACTTGAAGGCACAAGTAGAGCTGCAACTTGGGCGGGCCAACCTGAACCCAACCCGAATTTGGGCGGGCTAATCCGAGCCCAACCCGAATCATTTCTCCTCGACCCGACAGGACCCGACACGAAGTTATCGGGTCTGGGTCAAGGCTAAACGGGTTCGGGTCGTAAACGGGTCGACACGATAGACCCGTTTATTAAACGGGTCGGGTCCGGGTTTAGGGTCTGAACACGGTAGACCCAGGAAGACCCGTTTAGTATTCAATAGGTCATGTCGGGTCGGGTCTACCAGCGATCCGATACTATAATATATAAAACCAGTGGGTCTTTCGGGTCAGGTCGGGTCAAGTCGGATTGGGTCGGATCGGGTCAACTGAATAGATCCGGGTGGTAATCGGGTCTTATCGTGTCTACCTGTTTATTAGCGAGTCGGGTACGGGTTTAGGATCTAGACACGATTAGTTAAACGGGTCGGGTCCGGGTCTAGGGGTTTTGGACACGACACGAAACTAGACACCACACGACACGACTCATTGCCACCCCTAGCTGCAACTTGGGCGGGCCAACCCGAACCCAACCCGACTTTGGGCGGGTTAACCCGAACCCACCCCGCACAACCCGACGGGTTGGGTGTGGGCTAAGTTTAAACGAACATTGGGTTGGGTTGGGGTACAAAAGACGCTGAGCAGGGGCTTTGTGGTATAAAAAAAAGGGCATTGTTGGTGTTAAAGGATTGTTGAGTAAGTTATTGAGAAACGCCAGGGATCCGGGGGCTAATTACAGATTTTTGGGGTATGAATAAAATTTCCCAAAAACAATGGTTAATTAGTCCTAAATCCCTCCACAGGTCGTTATTTAAACTAAAGAATACAAATTGTAGGATATTAGCTAAAGTCCCTCTCGAAGGACATGTTTGTACAGCAAATCCTTATCCAGAAAAGTTAACTTTTTTTTATCCTTTAAATTACAAAATTATCCCTCCAACAAGAGTATCAATTTGTTTCCAATAAGAGTATCCATTCATCTTTGGCATTAGTATCCCTTAGCCGATTAGCACTATACATGTAGCGATTGCTACAGTGATTTCACTGTAGCTACTACAGCCAAAATACTATAGTAAGAGTATCCATTCGTCTTCGGAAAGAGTATCTATTCATCATCAACAAGAGTATCTATTCAATGAGTGACACTATGCATGTTGCGGTTGCTACAGTGATTTCACTATAGCAAGAGTATCCATTCGTCTTCAGAAAGAGTATTCATTCGGCAAATTGATACTCCTGCTATAGTGAAATCACTGCAGCAACAACAATGAAATCATTGTAGCAACGTACAATTTGCTAAATTGATATTTTTAATTAATGAACAAATCTCTCTCTCTCTCTCTCTCTCTCTCTCTCTCTCTTACATCTGGGCACTGGATTAGGGTTAGGGTTAGGAATAGGAACTCATCCAACGGCATCGCAAAACGTCCTTTGTTGTTGGAGTGACGATGGTATTTGTCCGGCTGGCGGTGTAAATCAGTTGTGGCCTTCAAAAATGTTAAGTTATTTTTGGGTGGGATTTGGTGAAAAATCCTTTTATGAAGATGCTTTTAGGGCATCTCCAACTGAGTTCTAAAACTCTATTTTAGGACCGGGGAGACGATTTTGAGGAGGTTGGAACAAACCCCTCTCTCATTGATCCATTTCCTTGAAATGGACCAATGAGAGAGGGGAATGCTCCAACCACTTTGAGGACGTTGGAACAAAATTGTTCTCCGGCGACACCTCAAACCAGGCTCCAAAACTTGATATCTGGGGCTTCCTTTTAGAGCTGGGCTCTATATATGGAGCGAGGGGTGGCAATGGGTCGGGTCGGGTCTAGTTTCGGGTTGTGTCCAAAACTTCTAGGCCCGGATCCGACCCACTTATAAACGGGTAGACCCAATAAGATCTGTTAGACCCATTTACCACACGAGCCTATTCAGTTGACTCGATCCGACTCAACCCAGCCTGATCCGATAAGATCCGTTGGTACTACATACAACAGTATCGGATTGCGGGTACCTGACCCAACACAACCTTTGAATTTTAAATAGGCCTTCTCGGGTCTACCGTGTCTAGACCCTAAACCCAGCTCAAAAAGACCCCGCTTGACAAAGCGCATGGTGTTGAGCCTGCTCCTCCAGTTATGTGTTGGGTCCCGCTCTCTCCAACGAGCTGCCAGGCTTCACCCATACGAAGTGTGCATCGAATTTTTTTCTCTGGTGCAGAAGTGGTTGTCACGACCCAGAAATCTGAAACCGACTCCTGGGGTGTGAATTGAAAAAAAACCAAGGGTTTTATGGTTTGGTCAACTGTCTATTCCAATTAGGGTTTCTCACCAGGCTTCTATTCTCTCAAGAATATTTTGAAACTTACTTTTTTTTTTACAAAAAAATTTTTATTTTGAAAGAAAATATAGAGATACAGTTTCATCGACAGGTAAATAATCACGCTCGACCCTCAACGGGGCTATCCTCTCAGCATGTGCGGCCTGCCAGTGCCCCACATGCTGACAGAAGTCTCTCTGAAGGGAGCACGAGGCTCAAGCCTCTAACGGCGAGCCGAGTAGCCTCGCCCGCTCTCTAGCACTCGGGTACTGGTTCACATATCCTATCTAATGGGTTAGTCAATTAGGTCACTTTATGTTTTATATTTTATTGTGAGCTATCCTAGGCTTGGGGCCTTGAGGAGAGGCTTACCCAAAAAGAATACAGCTGGATCATTGCCACTAATAACATACACTGAGCCAAATAAAGTATGATTGCACTACCAGAAGAAAAATAACTACTACAAGACCTACTGTAATCTAAGACTCCACCGCTTTCTTAACTCCGCCGCTGGCCTCGCTGTTGCGGCTACCCCTGAGTCTCTGAACCTGCAGAAGAGCCTACTCATGGGAATGAGTAGCCCCCAAAATGAATTGGGAGATTAGCCAAATAAATGGCTAGTGACAAGCTAACTGCCTAGGTAATTAATGACGCCCGCATTTATAAACAATTTACTGATTAACCTAATTGTCTGACTATATTCTCAATCACGCCCTAAGTGTACATGCATTTCCTACATGTGCATACAATTCCTACTGTCACTAGGTTATCGAGAGTACCATTTTACAGTTAATAAAATTAAACACACTCAATGTGAACCCCGGATATTTTGTTCATCCTGCCCCCGGTCGGGCATTACTATAGGGCCTTTTATTTCGATATAGAGGGTCAACTCTCTCGCCGCGCATACTCCGACACCATGCGCAAAGTCACCCATATGATCATAAGGGGTTTCTCGTCTTTCACGGTGGAGCTCTACCGCCCAACTTACTTTCCTTGGGGGCTTCAACTACCCCGGGACAGGATTGCTAGGCCAATCCCTTTTCGAGGGCACCACCTATTGGCTTTACCACAATCCTTGCCCGTAACCCCTTAGCCTACTAATTTTCGGCTGTGCGTGCAGGGTGGTTCACGGCCCTTACGTGCACGGGGTCCGAATTTTTTCACATAATAGAATATCACACCAATATAATAATAAAGCAATTTCAATGTTTTACCCCGGGATTCGTACCGCGCTCACAACCCATGCATCACAAATAACTATAAAGAATTTATTCTCGCCCGTATTCCCATGCGCCCGGGTCTCCACACTCCATCCATGAGAGTGAGCCCGATAATTATTATTTAATTATTAATTCTTAATATTAAGGGGATTCCTACTTACGGTGTCCAAGTAATCAGAAAATTTTGAATTATTTCAGTACGCTTAGGCCTAGTTCTAGTTATCTTTGGTATTTCTGAGTTTCTTTCTGACCTTTTGTCAATTGTTTTTGAATCGCCTCGGCTTGAATTTTCTTATATTTTGTAATGTCAATTCTTTTTTATTTGTTACCCCTCGGTTTTGTTTGTGTCGGTTTTAATTGCCTTCATTTGTTTTGGTTCCTTATGGATGATTATGTTGATTCTTGGTGTTAAGAGATTGTCCGATTTTTCTCGATTATCTTTTTATTTTTCCAAAGTTTTCTCGGAAGGATCCAATTTGTTCTGCTTTGTCTTGAATTATTTCAAGTTGTTCTAATTATATCGATTGATCTATTTCGGTATTTCCTTGCTCTATGAGGAGTTCATGAATCTTCGTCTGGCCGTAGTGTTGGTTGATTGCTGGAATGAGTAACCGCAGCTATTTTGGGTGAGGGATAGTAATTTTCTTTGTTTTGTCACTCATAACTAGCTTGTTGGTTATTACTTAGTTGAGTCTAAGTTATGGTTTAGAATCAATTCCCGAGTCTTAGAGTGCGTCAATGAGATGAATCCCTATTGCCAGAAGGGAGCTATCTAGTGTGGACCACTTGAGATGCAGATTTTGGAATACTCAGTGTTCAATCCCATTAGTAGTGTTGGTAGTATACAATTCGACGTGTTTCATTTTACTTATATGTTCATGTGTCAATGTCATTAGGTGAGAGGGTAAAGTTGTGAGTGATAGATGGTTAGTGTTCCTCCTGGTAAGATTTGTTTCAGTGACTTGTCTTCCTGACTGGCAATGTTAGTAGCGATATTCGTACCCATCTTAGTCAACTTTCTCTTGTTCTAAACGTCCTTTGCTCAGTAGTAGACATCGGTAGAGTTTCATCCTCGAGTTAGTGTTATTTAATTTTCGGGACGAAAATTCTAATAAGGTGGGTAGGATGTAATACCCGGTACTTTTGGTTTCACTTTCGCTAAGGGTAACTCACTATTAAAATATAAATTGTAAAGGGAACTAATTGACTAGCCCATAAGATAGGATATGTGAACCAGTGCCCGAGAGCTAGAGAGCGGGAGAGGCTACTCAGCTCGTCGTTAGAGGCTTGAGCATCGTGCTCCCTTTAGAGGGACTTCTGTCAGTATGTGGGGCACTAGCAGGCCGCACATGCTGAGAGGATAGCCCAGTTGAGGGTCGAGCGTGATCATCTCTCTGTCGATAAAATTGTATCTCTATACTTTCTTTGAAAATATAAATATTTTCGTAAGTTTTAAAATATTCCTTGAGAGAGTAGAAGCCTTGTGAGAAACCCTAATTGGAGTAGACAGTTGACCAAACCCTAAATCCCTTGGTTTTTCTCAATTCACACCCTAGGGATCGGTACCGGATTTCTGGGGCGTGACAGTGGTGGTGGGGAGCTAACATGTACGGAGGCCGATGACACTAAGGGGGCTACCATGGACGGAGGCAATCGATGGATGCAAGTACCATGTGCTCACCTTGCCCCAATGAGACATTGGTTTATAGCGGGGCGCGCAATCGCTCTTCACGATCGGCTTATCACCCGAGCACAACAACTGAATTGTGTCAATCAACGATTTCTCTCGCATTAGCTTTTCAACCAAGCACGATGACCACTGGAGTCGCACATAGGTTTTCACTAGAAAGAAACCCAGGCAAATGCCCGAATGTACTTGATGCACGCCATTTGGTAAAGACTACATCGCAACTGTTCGAAGAAGTGTAAAATCTGGAGTGAGTGTGATTCACTTCTTAGAGAGAGAGAGACATTAACATCAAATGACCATTAAATGCCATTGAATGAAAATTTTTCATCTTTATGGAAGGTTTTTAAATGGATTTAAGAGAGAGTCACAACACGGGAGAAAGGCTTCCATTTTAGTATAGATACTAGTCTCAAACCCGGACGATGCCCGGAGAGAGATTAATACTAAAGGTCTTAAAATAATTCAAGCTATATCTACTGCACCAAAAAGAAAAAAATATTGTCCATCCCATTACTAAAAACATTTGTGCGGCATGAATAGTATTTTTAGGTCTTTGTCGTCACCACCATCGTTTCATTCACCGAGCAATTCAATCAGATGGGGTAGGACTCGATGAGAGTGCTTCTTCCGTCTAAATTGAGTTGAGATATTTTGATAAAGATTTGTATTTTCGTCTTAAGAATCTGAATCGATGAATTTCATATTTCAAAATTTTACTTTAAATTCGAAACGTTTGAAAAAAAAATTTATATAAAGTATCAATTGAGAATCAAGAATTCATTCTGTCTCTTTGTTGAAGAGGAGCATTAGAGCTGCGGTACCAACATTTGATCTCGATCCAAGCACTCCTGGGAGGGATCGAAGGGCTTGATGCAATTGCTGCTCACCAAGAAAATCTGAAAGGAAACCAAAGAATATAGTATACCAAAATCTTGAGAACCTTAACCTTGAACATGAGCGTCAGAAAAACCTATATCTATGGATCTAAAATCTAGACCTATGAAGCCGTGGATCCCGTTGGACCTCAAAATCTTTTGGGCGGCAATGTTGGCACAATGACGATAGCTAACGGAGCGGCGTCAGCGAAGGTCGAAGCAATGGAAACTAAGAGAGAGAGAGAGAGAGAGAGAGAGAGAGAGAAAGCCTTGTCAAATAGCTGTCTTAGTTCTTCTCAAGATGCTGAGTCTGATTGAGTTATGTACGGGAGGAGTTGTCAACATTAGGAGAAGGAGAATCGGCTCATCTCCCACAATAGTTGTATGGAGTTGCGCTCCAAGTAAAGAGCGGTGGGATTTAATGGATGAGTAAGGTTGTTGAATGTTGTTTTTAGTATTGTTGTAACGTTGGAGAGAGAGAGAGAGAGAGAGAGAGAGAGAGAGAGAGAGAGAGCATCCCTTAGCCTACCGGTAGAGAGAGAGAGAGAGAGAGAGAGAGAGAGAGAGAGAGAGAGCACGTCCCTTAACCTGTCGGTTCGGGATGATTGAGATTTAGCTGAATACAACCAGTTGCCATTTTGGGCATTCACATAAAAGGAAAGAGTCACGTTCACACAGCGGTCGAAAGATGGACGCTCTTCATAAAGGCTCCACATGTAGGGGTGTGCAGGATCCAAACCAAACCGACCAAACCGACCGAACCAAACCAAACCGACCGAATTTGATCGGTTTCGACACACTCAACGGATCGGATTGGATCAGGATTTCTCAAAACCGATATGATTGGATCGGTTATCGGATTTATCAATTAAAAACCGACCTAAACCGAACCGAACCGGACTCCGGTTTATAATTTACTAATTTCGTGGTAACTGCTGTGAACTTTTGTTTAATTGTTAAAACTGTACTTTGTAGTTTTTAATATTTAATGGATATGAATATTGTAGACATAATGGTATTGTTGTTGATAACTTGGTATTTTGGTAAGTAATGTAGTATCATTTTATAATTTTTGAAATAATTATTTTAAAGTTGAAACTATGTCCAAAAAAAAAAAACTAGTAAGCATATGGGCCAAAGCCCAAACCGACCATCCAATCCAATCCAAACCGACTTTAATTGGATTGGATTGGATTGGATTCCAGTCTCAATCGGTTTGGATCGGATTGCAAATTCTCAAAACCGACCTATGTTGGATCGGTTTGGGTTTTGCCTAAATAGGTCGGTTTCGAACCGATGCACACCCCTATCCACATGTAACCTTATTCAATAAGGTTACAGGTGTCACAACCACGGTGAGAGGCTTCCGTTTTAGTATATAGTATAGATATAGATGTCTGGGCAAGCATCCAATTACTTCCATCAGCAGTTAAATCCCTGATCCACCCTTCATACACACATCCAGTGACAGAAGAGTGCATACACAGCTGATCAAGACGCCTTCGAACTTGACATCACAACCAGAGTCTGCTGCATCTGTTTTCCCATTGTAGTAGCTATGCAATCTTATCCACATATCACACACACACACACAAAAGAAAAGACACAGGGAGGGGGCTGATACCAAAAAACTTGGCCTACATACTGCCAACAATTATACACTTGGAACACCCTTTTTTTACACACAGATCAAATCACACAGCTGATCAATGCCTGACCAACTGGAGAACACAATCAGTGTATCCTAAATTCCTAATCGCTATCGATGGCGAGCAACCATGTCGGAATACAACCTTAGCTACCTTGCAGCAGATATCAGCAGACTACAACCCCTATTCCCGCTCGTTAGATATCCCAAAATTGTGCATCCAGCTTACTGAACTGAAGCACAGAGAACAAAACTGAATGGAAGAGAGAGAATACAAAAGCCGGAGGCTAAAAGACGGCACCATCCAGTAATACATTACATGCTGATCCACTCTTGGACAATCGCTGGAAATGCCCACCGCCATCACCGTCGCTGCTAGCAGACCATCCGAGCACCAGATCGAGGTATAGCTCCTTGGTGCTGCCGGCTCTAGCCGTGATGGCCATATCCTCAGCTTGCAGCGGAAACAAGTTCAAGTCAGCTTGATCTTCACCGGCTCCAGAAACATCGAAGTAGTGGGATTCCACCACCTCTTCTTTCCCTTCACAGCAGTCTTCCTCCTTTTGGGAAAGACCGGACTGCTCGTCATTTGCTTCAGGCCTATGTTCCTCTTCTGCAACCTCCTCCTTCAGGCTGGAAGGGCACGCTGCCGATAAACTGGCGGCTGGAGCTACTAGCCTGCGACCAAACAACTTCAATGGTGGAGATAAGGGGGCATCAAGGCCACTTTCGGCAACATTCCCCGAAGATTTTGAATTACGGGATTCCACCTCAACTTCCACCTCTTCTTCCACTTCAGATCGTTCGGAGTCGTCCATGTTTAGTTCTTCTGCTATAAGCTCCTCAAGCCCAGGGGTGACTGCTGGTAAACTGTGGGATGGAACTAGCCTTGTACCAAACAGCTTCAAGCCGAGAGACAAGGTGGCACCATTGCTATTTAGGGCAACAATGTTTGCACTCTTCGCATCACTGGCTTCCACCACTGCTTCCCCACCTACATCTTTGGAGCCTCCCACCTCCAAAGTGTCTTCTGTTAGTTCAATTAACTTTGGGATTGGAGCTTTCCTTCTCCTGAACACACCCCATGGATAGTAATTCCCACGAAACCCTAAAATCAAAAGAAAACATCGTTAACCAAGCTCGAACAAGTGTCGTAGGGCCTAGACATATAGCCATTTCGCAACGCATACCACAAAGAATAAGCAGATTTTTTATGTCAATAATCACCTTACCTAGATAGAACATCACACAAAATCAACATATTCTAAAATTTCTAGAGGCATCAATATGCTTTTCAAAGTATAAAGCACCTAGCATTTCATACCCATAAAAGTTCAAAAATGTGCTGATTTTTTGTGGATGTTCTAAGGTAAGGAGATCATCATCATAATATCAACACATTTTTATCCTTCTAGTGTCACGAATTTACCATATATATGTCATAGGGTAGTCCTTAAGACACTATCGAAGGAACTCAGCCCTCGCGCGTGCGCACAGTGTATATATATGGGAAAGGGGTTGGTGAACTTGAGTTCACAAATGAATGGTGAAACAAGGTTTGTATTGCATCATGTGTCCGCCGAAAAGACATAAAGCAAGTAAAGGGAAAAGCATTTAAGAGGGATGAATACTGAAAAACAAAAAGTTTAAAAAACGCGTACACATGTCGCCTAGAAAACTCAAGTTCACCAACCTAATCGTCAATCGTGAACTGGAGTTCAACTTCCCCCCCCCTCTCTCTCTCTCTCTCTCTCTCTCTCTCTCTCTCTCTCTCTCTATATATATATATATATATATATATATATATATATATATAGAGAGAGAGAGAGAGAGAGGGTTGTTACGTTGAGCTGTGAGCTGCGGTATGAGAAAATAAGTTGCGGGTATTTTGACCACCCTAGAAGTTTTGGAATTTGATGAAATTTGGTGAGGGTGTTGTCTAGAGTAAGATGATCATCCTCACCAATTTTCATCAAATTCCAAAACTACTAGGGGGTTAAATGGTTGAAGCAAAATCTGCAAATTTTAACGGTGACTGCGGACGACAGATTTTGCTTCGACCATTTGACTCCCCTACAAGTTTTGGAATTTGATGAAAATTGGTGAGGATGATCATCTTACACTAGACAACACCCTCACCAAATTTCATCAAATTCCAAAACTCCTAGGTGGGTCAAAAATACCCGCAGCTCATTTTCTAAACCGGCAGCTCACAGCTCACTGTAACATTCTGATCGGACGACCCAAAAAAATTTCGTTGTTACTGTAACGTCTACAGTAACAACGAATTTTCTTTTTGGGTCGTTCGATTACCGTCGATCCAACGGATGGGACTCACCCTGACGGCCCAATTCGTTCTTACTATAGCCGCTACAGTAACAACGATTATGGACGGTCCGGGTGAATCTCATCCATTGGATCAAATCCAATCGGACGGCTCTCATTCACACCACATTTATTCCCCACGTCATACGCCACATCCTATCACTACGCTCATGATTTTCTAATATCACAAAAAGAGTCCTTTCAACCTCTGTTGTTAGTATCGTACGGTACACGATACGTATCGTACGGTACACGATACGTATCGTACGGTACACGATACGTATCGTACGATACGATACATGAGAAAAACGATACGTATCGATTTTCTCCTGTATCGTACGATACACGATACGGTGAAAACATGTTTTTTTTTTCGAAACTTTTAAAATGATTTTCTCTTTTAATTTTCCAAAGGACTATGGGGTCTCATAGAGTTAAAAAAATACTTAGGAATATTTTCTAACCTAGAGTGAAGTGATACTAATTTTTTTTTAGAGTTTATAGGTGTTTTACAAATCTTTCTCTAGAGTTGTCGGAGCCCAATGCCATTTAGCTTCTAAAATTTTCTAGAGCTTGGAGCACCAAATATCTACAACTTTGCTAATTTCAGTAGTTATAGGATACCATTTCTCCCTACCTATATGTATGTGTGTGTCTGTGTGTGTGTGTGTGTGTGTGTGTGGGGGGGGGGGGGGGGGGGGGGGTATTTCTTAGTAGAGGGTTAATGGATCTATGTTCACAAAGGAAGCCTAAAGGAAAGAAGTGGATGACGTTGAATAAAACAATGAGGATGAGAACGAATATGAATAAGAGGTGCAAGAGACATTAGAAGTAGATAAAGAAGCAAGTGGTGATAAATTATCTATTGGTGATAATCAAATTGATGATGTAGATAGGGTGGAGATTGAAAAATAAGACCTTCCTACTTTTTGAGTTTTTGTTTTGTCTTCATTGGCCATTCGAATATTTTGAGAACAATATATTGATAGGTCATAGATAACAATTATATATGATTTCTTTTTTATAGAAATATATACATCATACTTTTTGTATAGGCCAATGTTATGTTTGATGTGAAATTATAAGGAATATCTTACTCTTCAACTTGACTTTTCATATTTAATATTCTAGTATGTACTTTCTATATTTATTATGTATATATATATATATATATATATATATATATATATATTATAATATAAATTTAACCGTATCTTACGATACACGATACGTAACGATACACAAAATAGGAAAAACGATACACAATACGATACACGATATGACAACCTTGTTTCAACAATCAAAAACTAAATAAAATGTGTCACTTAATTAGACCATTCTTACGATGCAACTGATCGTCTAATCTTCAGGCTAATGACATTCACGAGCAAGAGATTAAAGTCCACTATAGCTCAAATAGTGTTCCTACATGGTAATAAACTATAAAAGTCAATTAATGCTAATCATATTTCTCATTAGGAACAAGTGATACCACATACTAATAAAGCCAACCCAAAGAAAAAGAAAATATTATTGCTATAATTAATATTCATCGTTTTGGTATTGGTTGTGCTCATACCCAGTGTATTCAGGCTCGTTGTGACTTGGACGAGTCAACTCGTTTTGACGCGACTCGAACCCGGTTATGACTCGACTCGGGTCTGTGACTCGCAGGCCGCCTGACTCGGACAAGTCATGGTCAGACTTGTGTCTGACTCGGTCAAAGCATAGTCAGACTCGTCTCTAACTCGTCTGAGTCATGGTCAGACTCGTTTCTAACTCGACCGGTCGTTGTTATTCATTATATTTTGGTAGTTGCATGACTTTGATGTATTTTGTGATACTATTTGGCATATGGATGCAATGTATATCTCTTTTTTTTTTTTCCAAATTTCTACTGTTTTATCTAATATTTATATATATTAACCCAATGAGTCACTATGTTTGTGACTCTTACGCGCCACGAATCGACGCTTCCGAGTCGCGTCGTTAATGGTCATAACGAATTGCTTTCCGAGTCCGAATCTGAAAACATTGGTCATACCTACCTAATTACCTCCATTGTCATCAACATTAATAAAAACTATATCTTGTATCATTTTTAAAAAAAACTGAAGGGGTTGATCAAATGAACACACAATCTTTGCTTCAGAAAGAACCACTACCGCAGAACCACAGATCCAACTTTTTAATATCCACTATAAGAAATCATTACGTTTTCCTTGGTGATTGAGATTAATACCACATATTGCACTTGTGAAGTTAGGTCATGTCAGGGAGAGATATTAAACAATAAGTGGAATACTTCACATTGATAATGAAGCTTTTATGATTCACTGTACAGAAGGCATAAAAAATTCATCACACCTTACAATTCAAAGAACTATACCATCAGGCACAAATAATTTATACATTCAAATGAAGTTGAAGAAAGATTCCCAAACTGCAGCTGGAACTTACTGTGGTAATCCTCTGGCAACATGATAGAGGAGAAGACAAGCAGCTCAACTGCATCAAATATAACCTTTAGCACAAGGTCCTTTTTGTTGACATCATCGAGGAGTTGATGGAAAAATGACTCAACCCTGTAATATTGAGATTATAAACCATTACCAAACATGTATAGCACAGTATTAACGGAGAGACTACAAACCCAGAGAGTTATACCTTTCACCTTCAGGAAAGAAATACAAAGCAATGTTGTCATCCGTGGGAGGTGCTACTGTGAAACTATTTGGCCATGTGTCCAACCTTGAAAGTTTTTCCATACGAAGCACCGGTGGAAGCAGCTCTGCAAATTCCCGTGCTTTGTCACATGCTCTGCTTGATAGATGTGCTGTTAAGGGACCATATTCTTCATTGCCAAAATTAAAACAACCCCTGTTTATTAACAAAATATAACACTTAGTTATTTATAATATGTCAGTAAGACTATCTAAAGTTTATTATAGATAAATGTGCAGGGCAGTGAAAATGTAACTAACCTCCAAATATGATGAATTATGGGCCGTGCAGGTAAGTAAATTGGATGTTCGGTAGATTCCTGATGGCAGGAAATGTTTAATTGGGTATCGCATCCTTTGACATGTCCCATTTCTTGGGTGTCAGTTTCATCAACAGGAGAAATATTCAAAATATCCAATACATTATCAGGCACTCTGTTTGAAGAATCCTGGGCATGCACTGATGATTGTGAAACCACTGAAGGCTCATCCAATTGCAACGTGCTTTTGTTAAGGACATCCTGATGAAAATGATCAGATTGAGCCCCACCATGTGACTGGTCTACATCATCTAATGTGAACTTTCTCCTCTTACTTCTCGACTCTTTACCCTCGCAACATTCCCTAGGTGATTGCACACTATGTAATACTTTGGTGTCGGTTACATCAACAGAAGCAATTTTCAACCCTTTCATAACATTTACAGGTGTACTCTTTGAAGAATCCTGAGCATTCACTGATGATTGTGGCACCAATAAAGGCTCATTCAATTGCACTGTGCTTTTACTAAGGGCATCCTGATGAAAACAATCAGATTGAACCTCATCATCTGTTTGATCTACATCAGCCAATATCAATGTTCTACCCTTTCTTCTTGACACCTTATTCATGCAACATTCCCTAGGTGAGTGCACACTAGGTGATCCTCGGGTGTCCGTTACATCAACAGAAACAATTTTCAACCCATTCATAACATTTACAGGTGTACTCTTTGATGAATCCTGGGCACTCGCTGATGATTGTGAAACCAATAAAGGCTCATTCAACTGCACTGTACTTTTACTAAGAACATCCTGATGAAAATGATCAGATGGAGCCTCGTCATCTGATTGATCTACATCAGCCAATATCAACGTTCTCCCCTTTCTTCTTGACTCCTCATCCCCGCAACATTCCATAGGTGATTGCACACAAGGTGATTTTTGGGTGTAGGTTACGTCAACAGAAGCGATTTTCAACATGCTTATAACCTTTACAGGGACACTGTTTGAAGAATTGTGAGTAATCACTGGTGTTTGAGAACCCAATAAAGACTCATTACATTCCACCATGCTATCGGTAAGGACATCTTGATCAAAATGATGAGATACAGTCTCATCATCTGATTGATCTACATCAGACCCCAATATCAGCTTTCTCCTCTTTCTTCTTGACTTCTTATCCTCACAAGATGATGAGGTAAACACACTGCTCTCAACTTCTTTCAGCAACAAACCAGCACTACCTGCAATTTTTAGTGCACCAACGACGTTGGAGCTGCAATATTTGTCATTAGAAACTTCAGATTCAATTGCCATCTTAACTTCCGAATCGCTGTAAATGTCATTTCCTGTCTTCAGGCTTGAAACAAATTTAGCAACCCCACCACTCTGATGATGGAGCGTTTTCATTCTTGGTGCACGATTCCTCTGTTTATGTTGCCACTTATTCTCATTTCCATTTCTGCCTCGACCTAAACTAAGTTTGCTAAGAGAAGCAACCTTGGAATACCTTTCTTTACACTGCTCACACAACCAATGGACTTCTACTTCATTTTTTTCAGGAAGTTCCTCCAGGCAATATCTAAAAGTTAGAATTTACGCAACAAAATCAGTAGTTAAGACTGTAGACTTAAAAGATGGCCAAAAAAACTGTGAAACATAACATGAACATGTAATGATGTAAATGAAGATACAGCATCATACCGATGTTCAGCATGTATATGGCATTCACTGCAGTAAACTAGAAGCTCCGAATAACCACCAACACCACAAGTCTGACAAACCGTTGCCTGCAATTACAAAAATGAAATTGGATAAACCAATATTGCTTCAGATTATCCTTTACATAATAGTAAAAAAAAAAAAATTAAAAGTATATCTGGTTTGATACATAATGGTCAGTAAAAAAACACAATTAGACTTTGTCCAGGATAAACTTTGCAGCTATAACAACAGCATTCTGTTTAATACAATTTTGCAGCTATATCAAACAGTTACGGTATGGTACATATTAGCTAGGAACAGAATCAAACCACCAAAAGTCACGAGGAATTAAGGTCATTTATGGAATAGAGTATCTAACTTCATACACGATTCAGCACAGCACACAAATTTTGTGACAGTGATTCACTCCCACGAGATCATGTTAATGCAGATAATGAAACAAAAGAATCCTAAATGCAAATTATATCAAGGCATACAGCACCCAGGAACATACCTAAAATGATACATTATGATGTCCATGAACCCTCTCAATGACGGAATGGCAAAGACCGGCTCATCAAAGTGAAGCTCGACGATGGCCGGCGGAGGCCAAGTCGACGACGATCGATGAACCGCAACCAGCACATCAGAACGGGTCTCAACAATGGTGGAGTCGGAGTAAACGATGGTCGACGAGGCATGGCCAGCACTCTTGAACGTGCAGTCTAGATCTGGAGATTCTTATTGTAAAATTTTTAAAAGAGTTTAAATTTTCGGAAGTCCTTTCTTTTGATTTCCCTTCTTTGTCATTGGGGAGAACTTGCACCCTTTCTATAGATGAGAGACTTTCATCTTTGCTACCTTTTTGTCCCACATTGTTTGGCAGAAACTAGATGGATAGGTACGTTGCACCACATCGCGCACGCGTGGCATGGGCATTGGGTGCTATTGGTGCTAATTAGGCACGCTTTGCACTTTGCAATTGAGTATCGTCGCAAGGAGTTAGGGATATCTTTTCCCCAATAGGATCACATCGTAATCATTCCATCTGAATGGATTAGGATCATGTGATTTGTGGCCGTTTATAGGCCTTGCCGTTTGTTGGGCTTGAGTGTTTCTACGAAATAATGCCTGGGCCATGTGGTTGCATAAATTGCACCAATCAGACACCCTTTCAGGGGCTATTTATAAGACATTTCTAACGCAACTAATATAAAAATGATATACCAACAACAACAAATCATACAACTATGCAAATGCAAGTAAGCAATAGCCCGACAAAGTAACATACTAAGTTACAAACATCATGATAAGTTGATAACGACATCCCAAAAAAAAATTATTACAAAACATAAGAATTAAGATGTCTACAGTCCAATAGTCACTAATCAAAATAGAATAGAAAATATAAACTAAGCAACCATCAAATCGTCGAGAGCATCTAATGCCATACTTGCATCATCCTGTTTTGCTTCATACTCTTCATCCTCCATGAATTCAATGTCATCGGACTCATCATCGGAAGAAAGTTGAATTTCAATATTATCGGACTCATCATCGGAAGAAAGTTGAATTTCAATATCATCAGACTTATCATCGATACAGTCACAAAGTTCGGCAAAAAAACACGTTCTTTAACCTTTTTTCAAAAAAAACGTCAAAAAAAAACAGCGAATTTGGTGGGAAAAAAAAGGGGGTAACAAATTGGTTGCTCATTTAAGTCGCGTTTTCAAAAAAAAACGCCAAACTTATTGACTATGCTTGCAACCCCTTTTTTATACTTCAAGATTGAAAAAGAAGTTATATATTGACATAGAACAAATGAATCCGCCATTCTAAATTGAAAAGAATAGTGCTTTCATAATCATCGTCCACTACTTTTTTTTGTTCTAATTTATCTAAGTTTGGGTATCAACACTGAGTTCGGATTGAGGGTCACTATCAACTAGAGCACATTGAGACAGATCTAAGAGGTTCATTGTATCTTGAAAGTTAGATAGTCAATAGGACTGTGCACCGAGAACGGTATCTATCGCTTTAAAGTCAATGTCGTAGACACGTCTTGAACCCATGCATTTTGTGATCGGTATTCAAGTATTTTCAACCATGTGTGTGATATGTTATAGTTTTGGACAATTTCTTCATCTTTCCTTGTCCAACGATCCGATCAAGCTGAGACTTATACACAACCTTCCTAACACCTAAACCTACAATCATACAAAATTTTGTACCAATCCAAAAAGTTCAACATAGTAAAAAGATTGAAATACCCCTCTACTGTCTTGAAAACCCATATCATCCTAAACCCAAATTTTCACTGATAGCGAGAGCACATGCTTTTGGTAGGACCCCTTGTCCGTCCTGCATGATTATGCAATATTTGGCACCCATATCCCTTTTTGTGGAAGGTTCTTGGTGAGAAGATACAAGAGGTTTAAGCATTATTTACCAAAACTTCATAGTTAGTGTCATCTCCTAAACAATAAGTTTTATTGCATTAGGGGATAGACCAGTAGCTCCAATTAAAAACAAAATTGAGAAAGAGGACTAACTAACCCTAGCACGAATTTCAACCCCAAAATTATAAGATTATGTATATTAAAAGGAAGCATGCTAGAGCATGCCAACTAGCTTAGCTGGTATGGTTCTATGACTTCCCCTCCTCAGATGTGAAGTTGATGGATTCTCAACAACAAAAAAAAAGAGCCATGCTAGAGAATGGAGTGATTGTACCGATACCAAATATTGGGCACAACCCATGCTCAAAACGTAAACTTCTAAGAAGACCACCGCCTCTAGGTGCAAAGGCCAACCGGCAATCTGCTTCCGAGGTATAACGAACCTCCTATCCATCTCCATCATGTACAATATGGAGTAAGACCAACGAGCCGCCTATGATGTCTTATTGCCCAGAAAGATCTCAATATCAATCGAAAGAACAACATCACAAGAGCAAGAAGAGAACGAGTCGAAAAAAACCAAGACTAGTGTGTGTTCTTGGAGAGTTTTGCTTTTTTTAAAAAAAAATCTTTTTAAAAGTATAACAGATACATAGAGGATCCAGCACTTAGCTGAACCCTCACCCATAAATCGCAACCGAACCATTTGCTCCCAAATCCTTCATCACAAAAGGTGTTCGATCGCAACACAATTACAAAGGCAAACCACAGGAAAACATAATACATCCAACAATAACTAAATACGGAGCCAAAAAAGATAAAATCAGACAGATTCATCAGAAAAAGAAAGAAAAAATAGCAAATAATCAAGAAATGGAAGGAAAATGATCTACAAAACATACCATCCCAACCTCAGGAGATAACAGCACACAGATTGCTCCAGAGAGGATAGATCGCAAGGGGGGAGGGTGGATGGCGATCAAGAAGCAGAGTGGAGTCAAGAAATCAAGAAACAGCACACAGATTGCTCAGTTAACTGGCAGCGCACACACAAAGAAAGAGAGAGAGAGAGAGAGAGAGAGAGAGAGAGAGAGAAGGGGTAGATGAGTAGAGCAGACGACCCTGAGAAGGCGAAGAGAGAGAGAGAGAGAGAGGAGGGGGAGATGAGTAGAGCTGGAGAAGAGCAGAGGAGCGAGAAAAAAAAAGAGTCAAGGTTTGTGAAGCAGGAATCCCTAGGATTGCGGAGCGGTTTCGGGGACCCCTGTGATTCCCCAAAAGCTGTTTCCCCAACTTAACGGAAAATTTCAAAACTCATAACTCTGCCGTAATCGCCGTCAGAAAAGAAACGGTTTTGGCGCGCGTCCCGAAAATTCGTAACGTGGCCGAAACTGGGTAGGCGCACTTCGGCCGTGGCTGCGGCGCATTAACGGCAGCGAGTCGGCGGGAAGGAAATGATCGTGGATGAGTACCAGCTCCGTTTGCTTCCGGACCAATCACAGTGTGCCACGTCGTCAATTTAAGGGGCATAAATGGGATAACACATGCTACCGACTTGCGCCGACATGGGACGCAAACGAAGCCGCACCAAAACAAAAAATTGCACTCATTGCGGATCTGTCCAAAAATAAACAAATAATTATCGGTCTCTTTTATTGGGAAAGTGATTTGATTTTAAAATCTTTTCCTACATTGACCCCGAATGACCACATAATCATCATCTATGTTGTTTTGGTGAGATATAACAAAGGGAAATATTATTCATACCCCATAAATCTGTAATTAGCCCCCATTTCCAAGAAACTTGAATACACCCCAGTTTTTTTTTTCATACCCCATTCCTATCCCAAAAATATCCTTCCCCCTTACACCCCACCTTCAATACACTCCAGTTAAATGGCCCGCCCCAATTTAATTATACCTCAATCAAACACATACCCCCTTAAATATACCCCAATTATATGCACTCTTGAATACACCCCACTCTTAAATAAAACCCATGCAGTTGGCTGATACTTGAAGGCACAAGTAGAGCTGCAACTTGGGCAGGCCAACCTGAACCCAACCCGAGTCCAACCCGAACCCAATCCGAATTTGGGCGGGCTAATCCGAGCCCAACCCGAATCATTTCTCCTTGACCCGACAGGACCCGACACGAAGTTAGCGGGTCTGGGTCAAGGCTAAACGGGTTCGGGTCGTAAACGGGTCGACACGATAGACCCGTTTATTAAACGGGTCGGTTCCGGGTTTAGGGTCTGGACACGGTAAACCCAGGAAGACCCGTTTAGTATTCAATAGGTCATGTCGGGTCGGGTCGGGTCTACTAGCAATCCGATACTATAATATATAAAACCAGTGGGTCTTTCGGGTCAGGTCGGATTGGGTCGGATCGGGTCAACTGAATAGATCCGGGTGGTAAACGGGTCTTATCGGGTCTTATCGTGTCTACCTGTTTATTAGCGAGTCGGGTACGGATTTAGGATCTAGACACGATTAGTTAAACGGGTCGGGTCCGGGTCTAGGGGTTTTGGACGCACGAAACTAGACACGACACGAACCCGACACGACACGACTCATTGCCACCCCTAGCTGCAACTTGGGCGGGCCAACCCGAACTCAACCCGACTTTGGGCGGGTTAACCCGAACCCACCCCGCACAACCCGACGGGTTGGGCGTGGGCTAAGTTTAAACGAACATTGGGTTGGGTTGGGGTACAAAAGACGCTGAGCAGGGGCTTTGGGGTTTGGGGTATAAAAAGAAGGGCATTGTTGGTATTAAAGGATTGTTGAGTAAGTTATTGAGAAACGCTAGGGATACGGGGGCTAATTACAGATTTTTGGGGTATGAATAAAATTTCCCATAACAAATCTATTAAAAAAAGGGTTATTTTGACTTTGCCCCCCAAATTTTGCCTCGAATTAGACTTTACACCCCATCATTTTCTTAATTAGACTTTACCCCCCAAAACTAACTGTTCCGTCCGTTCACCGTCTAAGAGAAAGGGTGAGCTGGCGGAAAAGAAATAAAGTTTTGGGGGCGAGCTGACTGAACAGTTAGTTTTGGGGGGTAAAGTCTAATTTAAGGCAAAATTTGGGGGGCAAAGTCAAAATAACCATTATGGCGTCAAAATAACCATTATGGCCATGGCCATTGATGTCTAATAAAATTAAATATTATTTTTTCCTACTGTACAAATCTATCAAAAAAAAATTATTACATTCACTTTCTCTGTTCTTTTTATCTTAACTTAAATGGGTTGAAATTATATTTTCTATAGTAAGTGTTTTTTCTTTTTGTGGCAAACTGTCATGTCGTTGATGAAAAATCAATGTCTGATTAATTTTGGTAACTCAAATAAGCTACCAAACTAAGAAAAAAGGAATCTTGAAATTTTAATTATCCGCGACATTGGATAAAAAAATATGACTGAGATTACATGGGTAAATCAATGCCCAACCAATATTACTCGCTAAAAGAACATACCCTTACACTACTTTAGGGGTAATTAGTCCAAGGCTCCTCTAACTAACCATGTAGTTTGAAAAAATCATTGTACAATTTTTTTTTTTTCAATATGTGTTGCACACTGAAATCTAAATAGTAGACCCAAAACATTGTAATTGCTACATTGATTTCACTGTAGCAATGATTACTCTGGAGTATAAATTTGGCTGCTACAATGATTTCACTGTAGCAACTCGAATGAAGTAAAACTTAAAGTTAGCAAAGTATAAATTTGGTTGCTACAGTTATTTCACTATAGCAGCTCAAATAGAATATCAATTAGGGACAAACAAAGTATCAATTCAGTTGTTACAGTGAAATCACTGTAGCAATTACATTGATTTGGGAGTCCGAGCTAAATTGACTTTATTGTCCGAATTGATACTCCAAAATCATTATAACAAATTCCGGAGTATCAATTCGAGTTAGCAGAGTATAAATTTGGTTGCTACAGTGGGGTAACTGGGTAATGAAAGAGGCATTTTAGTCATTTGATAGGGGTTGAACATACCAACAAGTATTTAATGTAAAAGAGTCTTTTCGAGATGGGTTTGAGCTGAAACCAAAATATTATTGACACTAAATCTTAAAAGCATCTTATGAAAAAGGTTTTTCACCAAGTCACCCCTACTTTTATGCCCACCATAATTTGATTGGATAAAAAATACCATAAAAACTCTTATTACTCTTACCATGACTGAAAGACTCATTCTGTGACTGAAAGACTCGTTCCCTTTGATTTCTCATTCCCAACTAGAACCAATAGTTTCATGACGACGGAGACAGCAAACCATCTGTCGTCACTGATCCTCCCTTCTCCGGAGGTTGATTCTGGTTATAGATCCTGACTGTGTAAACCTCATTTTCTGCCATAGCCAATAGCTCCACACCTTCAGAAACGATGATTTATCTCTCATCACCAGTTTCTAATCGTGGATCTCTTGTTGCAGCTTCCTCATTCTTTCCTTACCGGAAGTACACAAAAGGTAGACAATAAACCCTAACTTCATACATTTGTGTAAAAAACTAAAACAATATTTATCCTATTATGGTTTTATAATTTTTCTGGTTTAAATAAATTAATTTGTCCAATGAAAAGAAACTCATTAAACCCTCTTCAAATTTATGAAATCATTTTGTTTGCTTAATTCATTTGTACAATTAGTCATTATGTAGGCTCAGTTTGCGAAAATGTATCATATTGATAATATATTAAACACTATGTTAATTATTGTGCAAGTGGATTACATTGTTGTTTTAAAATCATCAATTTGATTATTTCCTAATTAATTTATCTAAATTCATTTATTTTGATCTTTGTTTGATATGTTCATTTAATTTATATTACCGCTTATGGTATCTCACATTTGTTAGCTTAATTTGTGTGTTCAAACTAATAAGTGAAAAATTACATGTAATTATAGTTATGTTCAGCCATGAAAGTGCTTGCCTTTATTAAGCTTGATCGATTGCTTCACAAAGTTTTTTTAAAAAAACTAAAATCTTGGCAGTCCATCACAAGGTCTTAATTGCTCACATCTACATAACATGGCACGTCGGTTTTGTGCTGACTAGACAAAACAGAAGCTGACTAGGACAAGCTAACTGGACAAAAATGAACCGAATAGATCTAACCATTCGTTCAAAAATCAACGCACGATCTCTATTTCCCCCTCAACCAAATCCCTCCCCTTGGTTTCAAATCCCAACCCATTTATACTGCACCAAACCCATAAAATTCCAGCCCATTTAAACCGTACTAAACCTGACCGTCATCCCGTGATCGTTGTTCGCATCAACGGCTATACCCCTACCTGCTAAAATTTCGGTCGCCCCAAACCATCGGGTCGATCTCGAGGAATCCGTTCGAATAGAGACAACTATGATTGATCGATTATATGGGGAGGGGGAGTTGGTCGCGCCGAAGACGACCGCTTCGTGCCAATCGGCACGGGGCGAGGAAATGAGTGTCCTTATGAATGCCAGTATTGCCATCGAAAGTGTTTTGTTACCGAAAGCGTTCATGTGTGTTGCCGCCGAAGGCGGCCCGCTACAGTGCCGATAGATGTGTTGCCGATGGAGGCGGCCCGCTACAGTGCCAACAGACACGGGCATGCACTAGCTTATATAACAGACTACGGTTGTTCACAAGCTGACTTGGATAAAAAGGCACTGGATAGATCTAGCCGTCGATCAAGATTTGAAGAGGGAGAGAGAGAGAGAGGAAGAAAGAGATAATTCAAACGGAGCCCTCTCTTTCGTGTGTGAATATGGCTCTCTTATAAATACAAATTAACCTACAATAAAGATATTAAAAACTTACTATAAAGATTATATATATATATATGTATATATATATATATATATATATATATATATATATATATATATATATATATATATATATATATATATATTCAAAGGCATATAACGACCATTTGATGTTAATTAATATTTTTTTTGGAAATATTAATTGGTACTCTCTCTCTCTCTCTCTAACAAGTGAATCACACACCCAAAAGGCAGTCGCGGCCTCCGAAGGCAACTGTCCCCGACGGGCATAGACATTTACTAGTAAGAGATGTGCGATGGGTTAGATTTGCAGGGATAGCCTAGGATTTCTCGAACGTATCGATTCACACAATTTTTATAACTTTTTATCATAATGTGTTTTTGATGATTTGACACGAGTTCAAAAATAATTTTTATTTTAGAATTAATGTTTTCAAAATTAAAATATTATTTATGCTAAAAAAGCGTCGTTGGATTCATCGTTTTTTCGGTCAAGAGAAGTCCAACACGCAAGATTTTTGAAGTGTTAGAAGTCCACATCATTCGAACGCTGGTGTTTGGGCAGCCAAGCATTCATTTGGACGCCGGAGATTGAATTGTTTATGTTTATTTGCCCCACTTGAGACGATTGGTGCAAGCCATCCGAACGTTATTTCAGACGGTTATGACCTGCTCGGGAATTTCCTGGGTACATTGTCCAAACGATTATTCACACGTTGGAGCAAGCCATCCGAACACTCATTCAGCCTTTTTACTCTATATATGGGCCAAATCGTGCTATCTCAAAATTTGGCTCATGTGGAGGGGTCTAATCTCTTCCACTTCGAACTTAATTAGCGTCAGCTGGGATATATCTAGGGTATAAATGATATATGGTTATATGCATGAATGTGTGATTCCATGGTATACTGGTAACGTAAGGATCCTAATTTTAGTTGGAGTTAACTTAAGGTGCCTATATAAATACTATATAAGGATACCTAGGGTTTATTTTTCTTTCGAGTCAAGTTTCAGTGCGTATAGTTAGCGTGCACAGAATCTAACAAAACTGACGTCAATACGTTCGCATCAACGAGGCAATTTCAATAGACCTTTCCATTCACGTTTTGAACTCCCGGAAAGAAAGTTAGCAAGAACAACTCAGATCCGGGCTAATACGTGACAATTTGTGCTCGATTCCGACCCGACCTTGCTTCCAATCCGAGTTGCGCAAAGACGCTATATTGAAGTCATGCGCATACAGGCGTCATGATTCGTCGGTTTGTGTTCGACCACTCATCAACGTAAATCATGGGATTAGAACCCGGGCAGTGAGCGCGTACCTAACCATTTGGCATTTTAATAAAGATTAAATATTAATAGTTAGTGTAATAATGATGATAAGGATAATAATTAATAACATATATTAATTATTAATAGTGGATTAATAATAAATGTTAATTATTAGGAGACAAAGCCTAAAGTAAATCCCTAATTAGAACCTAGGGTTAAGTCTAAGACTAATCATAAGCTAAACCTAAGCTTAAGTTTAACCTAAAGCCAAGTTTAAGACATGGCCGGCTAAGCCTAAGCCTTATTAGGCCTAAACCTTAGTCAGAAAACTAGATCCATAACCTAACCCTTTTAAACCCCAACCTAAACCTATTACTAGCTAGGGGTCTAATTAATGTCTACCTAAGACCTAAATGGTGAGGGTCTCTGGGCTCCAAGAAAGATTAAGTAAACCCAAGGAATTGAATCATGAAGGGTCCCATATTTCCAAACAACATAGACCCAACTAATTAAGACCTAAAAGCCCCAGACCAACCAAGAAGTCAATGGCCCAATTAAAGGCCCAAGAGGGGGGCAAGATTCACTTTTTAAGGGGAATGACATGTCCTTTGGTCCTTCCCCCATTTGAATAAGGAAAAACAAAAAATAAAAATAAAAAGGGAGAATAAAGAGGTTGGGCTGCCATTTCATTTTGGCCCCTCCCTCTCCTCCACCTCTTCTCCTCCCACCACCACTTGCTCAACCACTTTCACCATCTAGCACTACCTCCTCTAACCCTCCTCCACCTCTCTAAGCCTACCAAAAACAAAGAAGAAGGATAAGAAGGGGGAAATGTAAGTTTCGACGAAGTTTGAAGGGGAGATGAAAAAGAAAAGAAGTAAGGAAAGAAAGAGAAAAAAAAATTCTACAATAAGGCAAGCTTACTACTTGGGGGTTAAATTTGGTCCATACCAAATTCTTAGATATATAGATTTTGCTTAGATTAATTCATAGATTTTAAGTTTGATTCCATGAGAATTATGTTTAAATCCATGATTCTTTTTTTTGTAGATGCATAATCAGTCTGATTCATTCCTAGATTTGATCTGTTAAAAATGCTCAAAATCAAATATAATTTAAAGAAAAAAAATTTCAACTAGTATATGTACTATATTGCTTTATATCAATTCTTCCTTTGGAATCGAATTCATGCTTAAAGAATTAAATTTTAATAGTTTTGCATACTTCATGTTCAATCATGATTCGCATTGAGATTCGACCTCTAAGACATGCTTAAAACCCAAAGTGTAAATCATAACAAATATTATTGACTTACCTATCTACAATATTACTTCATATCAATTCTTATTTTGGAGTCAAATTCATGCTTAAATATTCAAATCTTTATAGTTCTGCATACATCCTGTCCAATCCTGATTCACATTGTGATTTGACCTCTGACATGCATATACTCAAATCCAAAAGTGAAAAACATGACAAATTTTGCTAACTTACATATCTATAATTTTTTTTATCACTTCATTGTTTGAGATTGATTTCACATTCAAAAAATTAGAATAAACATTGTGAGGGTTTTTTTTTGTGTTTTTGGTATTCTTGAAATTAGAGATGAAAGCCTTTGAAACAATTCATTTGATTCTAAGATTCACAACACATATTGATCATTGATTTCCCTATTGAACCTTGACTTCACTATTAAAATTTCCCTATTATGAAACTTGACTTCACAAATGAAAATTTGGCATTATTATTAAAGTTTGACTTCAATAGTGTAGTTGACTCCACTATTGAAGGTTGACCTCACCAGTGAAGTTGGACTTTACTTTTGAAGGTGGACTTCACTATTGAAGGTTGACTTCACTATTGAGGTTGGATGACCCATGTCTGATAAAGATCTGTTGACCTTTGTATACTCGGGGTCTGAAAACCTGCTATACTTATCTTTATTCGAATGACCCACATGTAACTAGGATTTAAAGATCTATACTTACCCAGTATCTAATGATCCATGCCTGACAAAGGTCTATTGACCTATATGTACCCCGGTTCTAAATGAACAATATGTAACCAGGGTCCGAGGACCCATACCTAACCATATGTCTAATGACCCGTGCCTAACCAGGGTCTGATAACCTATGTCTTACCAGGTTCGAATGATCTATATGCCTAACTAGGGTCTGATGAACTATGTACAAACCATGTCTAATGACTTATGCCTAAATAGATTATGATGACCCATGTGTAACCAAGGTTTGATGACTCGTGTCTTATCATGGCTGGATGGCCTATATCTAAGTAGGGTCTAATGACCCATGTTTAAACTAGATCGGATGATCTATGCTTAACCAAGGTCTGATGACCCATGTATAAACCAGGTTCATTGGCTAAATCGTAAACAAGGTATAATGACCCATATATAACCAGATTCTAATGACCCATATATAACCAGGGTTTGTTGACCCATGTACCATTAGGGTCTGATGACCCATGCATAACCAGGATATGGTGACCCACATATGATTAGAGTTTCAACCCATATGTAATTATAATCTAAATGACACCATTATTATACCTAATGACATATGGATGCTAATGATGACATACACGTGAATATGTGAATTATTTAAAGACTAACAGCCCTATGATTGTTTGAGGTTTTATGACCATATATTCGACTTAAGGGACATTGGCAGGCCCTATGTGATTTTAAGGGTCCATTACCCTATGTTCGATTAAGAGGATAAATATGACGAAACATGAATTCAAATAGTTGATAATTCGTTTCGGCTAAGGACAATGTGGCTTCGGCCAGGGCAAATTCTATAGGCTTCGTGTTTGGACTAGAAAGAATCAAACCAAGTCTCCACATGCGTAGGCATATGAAGTATATGGTAGGTTCAATCCATTCATGCAGATTGCTGCATGACCATCATGTGCGGGATATGGATCGTCCTTATAATCGCACACAGATGATGGTCATGTAGTCTCATGCAAAATAGTTGGACCTACCACGTAGCTTGGTTTTAATCCATGTATGCGAGAAGCTGCATGACTACAGCATGCGGGATGAGAACTGAACCCATATGGAACGCGGATGATGGTCATCGGTGTTGTCAAGGCAGCTAGGCGATGTCTAGGCGATCAAGCCTGCTTATAGGCAAGGCGACGCATAGGCGACAAATTTTTTTAATATTAAAATTTATATATATGAGATAATATTAATATTTGAACAAACAATACGTATAATACCATCAAAAACTTCATATGAAATTAATAAAACAACTGAAATTAAACATTCTTATCCAAAAAGAATATTAATGGCATTATTGTCATGCTAAATCTCTGAAATATGAATACGTAAAATTATGTATGTCATGCAACATCAACATATAACAATCAATTAATCAAATTATGTTATTATTAAGAAGTTTTAATCTAGAAGTTAGAACATTAAAACCATAGATCCCTAACATTCATTATGAAACAAATCAAGCATAATAAATAAACCCTTAAAATTTAGCACAGCTCTAAAATTGGAGAAATAGAAACATTAGAGAGGATAAATCACATGTATATAGAAAGATAATTCAAAGAGAAAAAGAAATTCTATAAATAAACAACAATATTAACCTTAACCTTAGTAAAAAGAACATGAAATAGATATAGATAAATTACTAAGAAGATGAAATAAACATATAAAATAGTATTTAAGTATATGGGTCATACATACATTGAAAAGGGAAACAAAAAGAAGAGAAAAAACAAAAAAAAAATTATTTTTTTATATAGGCCGCCTTGGCTGTGGCCTAGGCAACCGGGCCCGAAAAGGCCTAGGCCTTGGCGACGTCTTTACAACACTGATGGTTATGTAATCGCATACATATATAAGGTTATCAAGTGCCAAGGCGTTAAACACCTCGGACTTTGTCTTCGAGTGCCAAGGATAAGATCTTGGGCTTATTGATCGATGGAGATTAAAATTTGGGATACTTAGCGTCGCGCCTTAATACCGGTTGACCTGGGCGAAGCGTCGTTTCAATCGAATCAACGTCGGAACACATAGCTTTGTATCATTGCAGGTAAGTTGGCTGTGTCACAACCCAAGCTGAACTAACTGTAGCAAGGCGAGGAGCATATATGTGTCCTCATATGTCACGTAACACGGATGCATGTGCGATGTCATTTCAGTCGAACCAACATTGGGACACATGGCTTTGTATTGTTGTAAGTTAGTCTGTCGTGTCGTAACCTGAGCTAAACTAACTATGGCGAGATACGGGAGCATGTGTTCTTAGATGACATGGGAGCATATGTTACACCAATGATTCGGAGTACTCAACGTAGCGCCTTAGTATCGATTGACCTAGGCGAAGAGCCGTTTTACTCGAACCAACACCGGGACACGTGGCTTTGTACCGTAACACGTTAGTTGGTCTTGTCATAACCCGAGTCAAACTAATCGTGACAAGACACGGGAGCATGTGTTCTTATGTAACATGGGAGCATGTGCGACGCCAATAATTCGGAGTACTCAGCGTAGCGCCTTAGTGCCAATTACCTAGGTGAATTACTATTTCAGTCGAACCAACATTAGGACATGTGGCTTTGTACTGTTGCAGGTTAGTCGGTCGTGCCACAACCCGAGTTAAGCTAACTGTGGCAAGACATTGGAGCATGTGTTCTTATGTAAAACGAAAGCATATGTGACACCAATGATTAGGAGTACTCAGTGTAGCACCTTAGTGCCGATTGACCTAGGTGAAGCATCATTTAAGTCGAACTACATCGGGACACGTAACTTTGTGCTATTGCAAGTTAGTCGCTCGTGTCGCAACCCGAGCTGAACTAATTGTAGCAAGGCACGGGAGCATGTGTTCTTACATAACATGGGAGCATTTGCGATGCCAATGATTTTGAGTACTTAGTGAAGCGCTTTAGAGCCGATTGATCAAGGCGAAACGCTATTTCAATTGAACCATTATTGGGATATGTGGCTTTGTACTGTTGCACTTGATCAACCACAAAAGTCAATTAACTAGAGTCTAACATAGAATTTGAAGTAGAAACGATTTTATTGACAACCTGAGAATGGTTACATATACTGGTAGAACTTTTTGAGATGTAATGCATTCCAAGCTTTTGGGAGTCTTCGCCTGACCTTTACTGAGATGAGTCGGTCAGAACCTTTCGCGCCTGTTAACTCGACCTTATAAGATCCTTCCCAATTCAAAGCAAACTTATCGCTGCCTTGCTCTCTCGTGTTTAAGAAGATCGCTCTAAGGACCACTTCACCGATGTTGAACTATCTTTTACAGACTTTGCGATCGTAGGTCGACTTGATCTTCTATTAATAATTGGCGATGCACACGACGACTTGATCTCGGAGTTCGTCTGCACAGTTAAGGTCATTGGTGCGGAGTTCATCGTTGATTCCTTGCTCTATCGCTTAAGTTTGGAAAGTTAAGCAGATCGCTTCTGTAGGCAGAACTGCTTTTGGCCTGTAAGTCAAACGGAAGAGTGAGAATCCAGTCGATCGATGAGGCATGGTCCGATAACTCCATAGAACCTCTACAATGACCTTCTCCTAGAGTCCCTTCTTTTTGTCTAACTTTTTCATTAGCGTGCCAAGGATGACTCTGTTAGAGGCTTCAGCTTGACCGTTGCATTAAGGATACCTCTGGGTAAAGTAGAAGAGTTTGATTCCTTAGATTTGATAGAACTCCCAGAATTTGTTTGAGTTAAACTAAGCTCCGTTGTCGGCGACATACACTTACGATGTGCCGAACCTCAAAAAGATGTTTTGCTTGATGAATTTAATGGCCTCGTTCTCCTTCTCTTGGAAGAGGGTATGGTTTTAACCACTTTGTGAAGTAGTCGGTCGCGAGTAACAAATCTACTTCTTCTTACTAGGCAACGGAGGGAATTAACCCAAGAAGTCCAATTCCCATTGATGGAATGGCCAAGGATTTGACAGAGGATGGAGCTTATCTGTAGGGAGATGGATCGTTCGGATGTGCCATTAATAGAGCTCGTACTTTTGAACGAACTAGCGTGCATCTTTGACCGTAGTAGGTTAGTAATAGCCTTGAAACTTGACCTTTCCCTCGAGGGATCTACCACCGAAGTGGTTGTACATCGCAGGCTCCGGTATAGATGCTGCCCATTATCACTTCTGCTTGACCAGGGCCAACACATTTGAGATGCATTCCACCATAAGACTGGAAGTAGAGGTCGTCTCCTTGAAGGCGATAGTGGGAAAGTTTTCTCTGTAGTTGTCTAGATCGAATTGGGTCTTCAGACATTCTACTATGCCTAAAGAAGTCGAGGATTGGCTATCTCCAATCTGATTGATCATCAACCAGGGCGAAAGCAAGGGTTAGCTGTCTCCAACCATCATGTCCCTTCACCGCAGTGACTAGTTTGTACAGCTTGAGACTAGATTTAGGCAACTCTTGGTATTCGATGTGGATTTGATGCTAATTGATTGAATATCCGAGTACTGAGGCAACATTGGCGAGGGCGTCAGCTTCGTGATTCTTCGCTCTCAGTATCTGGATGAACTTGGTGTCTGTGAACTACTGTTTGAGATATTGCACAATGGTTAGATAGTATTGCATCATCTCTTCTCGTGCTACATAATTCATGTTGATCAGCCTGATCACCAACTGGAAATCACTGTAGACGGTGAGGTGATCTACCCTAGTGCTTGAACAATCTCAAACCTAGGGACGAGCGCTTCGTACTCGGCTTAGTTGTTGGTGGTATTGAATCCAAGGTGGATGACCTTTTGCAGGTGATCGGGCTAGGGGGATATCACAATTATCCCAATTTCCGAGCTGATGGCACTTGAAGCTCCGTCGATATAGAGCCTCCATTGCGCTACTATCGTTAAGGGAGCCTCAGGGCTCGGATTGACACATTGCTCGTCGTTGTTATTGAGGCGCATCTCTGGGTCGTCTTCGAGAGCAATTGGATCATCGACAGTGAAGGTGAGGAAGTCGCCCATGGCTTGCCCTTTGATAGAGATTCGAGGCTTGAATTGAACACTGAGTAAACTTATCTCGATTACCCACTTGGTCATCCGACCCCGTATTATCAAGGCGACGAGACGTGCTTGAGGCGCAAGGTGTCGCTGGAGGCGCAAAAAAGGAACATGCCTTAGTGTGTAAGGCGCAAAAATATTTTTTTTTCTTTAAAAATTAATAATAATTATAAGAAATTCTAAATTTTATAACAGATTATATTTTATGAAAAAAGAAAAATAGAACCACTATTTAATTAAATAAACACAATAAAGGTATGCAATACTTATACCTCATAATTAGTGGCCATCAAATAAACAATTTGAGTGAGAATAATAATTCACAAGTTATTATGCAACATGTCAACATCATATTCATAAGTTAAATACATACAATACTCATAAGTGATAATTTCTAAATGAGAACTCATAAACAATGTTGAGTAATAAAATGAAATAGTCAGGTTCTAAGGAGAGTAGGGCTTTTTTATTCAAAACGAAAATAATCGAAATAAAAAAATCAAAACCCAAGCTGTGGAAAAAAAAGCCGAAATAAACCAAAATCACAAATAAAAAACCCCCAAAACTTAAAGACCAAAATCCAAATGATCAAGGTGTGCGCTTTGGCCGCCTTGCGCCTTGCGTCTACGGCGCGCACTTTACTGCACACGCCTAGCCAGAACGTGCCTGAGACGCATACCTGCGCCTCGCCTCGATGCGCGAGCCTTACTGCGCCTTGACAACATTGATCCGACCAACTCGATCTGCCTTATCGAGGATGTCTTTGAGATGATACTCAAAGGTGACGGTGACCATGTGGGAGACGAAGTAGGGGCGAAGTTGTCTGGTGCCTATATTGCTGAGCCGGCTACTGAGTTTGTGGGGCCCACATACTGCCTCTTGTTGGGTGTGTGTTTTAAAACCACACAAAGGAATGGGCTTTTAGTCCCATATCGGTAAGGGGAAAAATCCCCTACCAACTTAAATAGGATTCCCCACTTCCCCCCACTAGTCATCACACTAGAGGAGGGGCTCCACTAGCCCACACACGCGCGCGCGTGTGTGTGCCGTGCCGAGCCGGGCCGGGCCGGGCTTGGGCTTGGGCATGGGCTGGGCGGCGCGTGTGTGTGCGCCCGCGGACCCGGACACGATAGCACCTCCGAAATGGGCTGGTCCGCACCTGCCCTATTTTTACTTTTTGCTTTTAAGTCCTCCACTATTTATTATTTACCATTTGGGACACTAGCCGTTACGCGAGAAGCGCTGCATGCTAGCCGTTACGTACAGGCTCGCTGCGAGCTGTAACGTGCGAGGTTAATGGGCTTAATCGCAGCCCATTAACCACTCCCCTCTTTCAGCCTCCCATTAACAGCCCGAGGCCTATATAAGGCCCGGTGCAGCTATGGGATTTACACACTCCGAAAATCGGAATTCCTCCCTGCTTGCTGCCTCTCTCTCTCTCCCATTCTCTCGTGCCGTGTTGCTGTGGTGCTGCCCCTTTGCTCCGAAGAGACTTCCTCTCTCGGACCAAAGCCTTGTTGCGGTGCTACCTCCCGGCCTCGAGAAGATCGTCATCGAGTCGCTGGGTTCCTGAAAGTCTACGAGGTTCGCAAAGCCTTCTTGGAGTCGTGCCGACGAGAAGGAGGTCGCCTGACCGGGGTCGCCGTATCTCCGAGAACAATTGCCACGAGACCCGCACGAGGGGGGCAATAAGATTCTTGGGACAGTGCCTAGCACGCTTCGACCACAGGCCAGAGTTTCTAACTCTTATTCTGTCCTAATATTAGATCTAAAATAATTGACTTGCATCTAATAGAGAAATCTAAATAATTAGATTATTTTAGATAGATTATTTTTCCCTTTTAGAAAAGTTCGGCAAGGTGAATGACGGTTCCATAGAACCCGCTCTGCCTTGGCAAACAATTTCTAAAAGAGATTTGTGACTTGTCCTTGTTTGTGAAAATAATATTTGCTAATAAAGTTTAATACTAATTTGCTTAAATCCTAAATTTGCTAGTTTAGAACGATTAGATTTCCAACACCTCTAGGTTTTGATGAAGAATCAGCAAATATGGTGGGCCATCAGCTTTGGTGTGCGGGTTGCTGAGGCCGCTGCACATGCCCTTAAGATCGAATTACCTTCACAGTACTGATGTGCATGTAGTTCTATGCTGAGACGATCACAGCAAAGGGGATCAGAAACAAATGGACGGCACAGATGGACGGGGTCCGGGTCATATTCGGATCCGCAGGGACAAGGGCCGGAAGATCACCGGCATGGGTTCAGCGTATGGAGAGAGATGGGTGAAGGCCTGAGAGGATTTTGATTCCTCCTCGGCTCCGGAGTCGAAGATATCGAGGGGACCGGAATCGGAAAGGGTGAGAGCCGACCGTCCGGCGACCAAGATGAAAGGATCCGGCGATGATCAAGCCTATCGGATCGGATTATTACCACTTAAACCCTAAACTCGGACGTGATTGGCTCTCAATGTATCTGACATGCACTACTAGCTAGGATCACAGATTTGAAGAAAAAAAAAACAATAATGATACACAAAGATCGTACCTCCGCCATAGTACGTGTTTGCGCCGCCATAATGAAACCCTAAACTCTCTCTCTCTCTCTCTCTCTCTCTCTCTCTCTCTCTCTCTCTCTCTCTCTCTCTCTCTCTCTCTCTCTCTCTCTCTCTCTCCTCGATGGCGGCCACCGTAGAGTAAGGACCGTACCCCAACCATCTATTTAGAGGCCCGCCTGAAGAGAGCCAGCCATCCACACGTACCTTTCTCATGCCCTGGTCTCTAAACCACACGATCATGATTTAGCTCTATCAAACGCCTTTACGTACAACAATGTATTAGGGTTTAACTAAGATGCGCCGATTCCCATATACCTTAATGCAACCGACCAATCAGCTGATTTTCCATAAACGATAGAACTTAAGTGGAAGGGGGGGAAATTCTTAAATGTACATGTCCAATCTCGAACCCCTCTTCGGATATTGCGACGTACAGGCCAACTAGGGCTACAACTTAGGTTGGGCTAATCCGAACCCAATGTGATCCAACCCGAGTTTTAATAGGGTTAGCTGGGGGTTAGGGTACGTTGAAAAATACCAAGGTCGGGTTGGTTGGGTTAGGATTGTGAGGACTACTTGGGTTCAGAACTCAACCCGAACCCGCGTTTATATATATTAGATTTATTAAGATTTTATATCGATCATATGTAAGTTTTTGGTTGGCTAGCTTGATCTACTTCACACATATATGTCTCGATTCCTTGGCGCTCGAGTGCGACTACGTACTGACTAGATACACGAGAGTAATTGCACGAGATGAAACTGCCTATCATGCTCAAGTAACATGATTTTTTATTCCATTTAAAAAACAAACACTCATTAATTATTTTACTCCATATGTTGAACTTGTTGTTGATGGCTTTGGAGCTCTATCACATGTGGTATCACTAACTTCATATAATAAAATTATGTCATATCTAGTATAGTGAATTTTTTGGTATCCAACGACTCGAACAAGCCCGACCTAATTAAACACTCCCTATTCGGGTTGATTGGGTCGGGTTGGGGTTGAGCTCGCTTGGTTGGGTTAGGGTTGAGTTTTCTCAACCAGAGGTTATATGTTGGATTAGGGTTGATATTTGTGTCTTAGGATTTGGATATGATTGATCGGTTCCTAACCCGATCGAAACAGCACGAGTTGCAGACCGAAAAGCACCACATAATAGGGCACCTAGCTTTGCCTTGCGCATTTACTTTTCTGACCACCGTCACGTGTGAAAAGGTTGAACGTTCCGAAAAACCGCATTTCGGATGGTTTTACCATTACCCTGCTTAGCAACACGGTTTTACGCAAGTTTTTTTGCTTCAGTCAGCGAGTGAAGGTATTGGAAGTATAATGTGGCATGTTACAATTTTGATTAGGGAAGTTTATTTACGCCAGGCTGCAATAATGTGGATCGCTACAGGTTTTGTTAATTATCACGTTAATTGGCATTAGGTTGCAGCGAAAAAAAACTTTGATACAGTACTCAAGATGTGATAAAATAGCTGAAAGGCACATGTTGAGGGTTATTCACACAACTAGATTTGTGACATATTATGTACCAAAAAAAAAAAAAAAATTGAGACATGTTGTGACAAAAAACAGTTGGAAGTTGTAACTATACTTATGACATATTGTGATAAGAATGGAGGTCAGAAAAAGGCTCTGGGTTCTTCGGTGGGGAAGGGTAGTTGGGGTTTTTTTTTTTTTTTTGTCCAAATTTAAAAAACTTTAAAAACCTTATTTAATGTATCCTTTTATGAACAACAATTTTAAAAAAATAGATTAAAAATTAATTTATTTAGAAAGAACGGATTCAAAACTTTTAATTTAGTAGCAACGGATCGACTTATACGTACGGCAGTACAATTACCATATAGGTAGTTTAACTGATATGTGCCTCGATATATAGTAGTTTCTTCATTGCCTTGCAAAGACCAACGATTAGTTATACAGCAGTCTGACTGTCATATAAAGGCCCCAACGGTTAGTATGGACTTTATACGGTTGTCGGACTGACGTATAATTAAGCTAACCGGTAGTATCACGAGAAGTAAACGACTATTTTTTTCTTATACAGCAGTTGAACTGCCGGATAAGTCCGTTAACATTGCTGCTAAATTATAAGTTTTGGATGTGTTCCTCCCAAATAATTTTTTTTTTAATCTGTTTTTAAAAAATTATTGTTTGATGAATGTGTTTTAATATATGCTTTTATCGTCTCTTGCGCTTTCAAGTTTTAATAAGATTTTAGAGCCCATTAATAAATGAGGCTATGGCTCATAAATTGAGAGATTTATTATACTACGGTTATAGGTTTATAACCTATAAAAATCCCACATAGATCTCATTTTCAAATAGCTCTCTCATTGGCTGATATTTTTCATTCTTATTCCATGTTGCTTCTCAATTTTTTTTTTGAGTTCATCTCTTTGAGTATGGTTTTTGTTGCGCAACTTTATACCAAACTAGGTTCTCTGTGCTTCGATCAGGTTGTGTCCGCGATCGGAGAGTACTCCTCGGGGGTTTGTTGGACCTTGGGTTCAAAGTATCCGTTACACTAGCACGAGGGAGAAACTTTATTCTTACGGCAGCGACTGTGCGCCTCAAATCCCAATTAGTAGCAAATTTCTTACATTTGTTTACTAAATTATTTTGTTATTGTGATTAGATGCTAATTTATCCAACAAGGCTTACCTTTTACTAGAGTTTCTCTTCCCTTCTCCAAAACTCGTGTCCTTCCCATGGTAGCTAGACAAACATCAACACAAAGTTTTTGTTGGGTTTTGGCTCGATTTCACCCAATCGGTCTTGGACTCGGTCAGACTAGTGAGTAATAAGTTGGGCTCAAAGGTATGTGGTTAATTATGCTTGAATCAAACCTAATCCTACAGGTGTCAGAATTAGATCTAGGGTTTGAGAGGGTGCGGGTTCCAACTCCGATGCATTAGGGTTGTGAAACACCTTGTGCAAACCATTAGTACACCATGAACCCATGGAAAGCCCAAAATAGAAAAGGGTCGGGTGGCTGCGGTTTGCATAAGATTTAAAAAGAGAAGAGGGGCCGATCCCCAAGTGCCATCCGATCAGGCCATGGGTCCCCTATGCGAGCAAACCGAGAGGAGAGAGCTGGAACCACGTACATGAGATTGATATCACGATCCCCTCTCCATCTTTGCCTTCCGTCAGCAAGAAATCAGAGAAGGGGGGGCCTTTCCAAGAGCAAAAGTGAGAAAGAACGAGAGAGAGGTCCTCTCCTATGGTTCTTTCAGCCCGATCAAGGAAGGGTGAGAGAGACAGAAGGTGTTTCTGCCCTTCCTCTCTCCGCTTGGGTTTCGCTTTCTATTAAATCGCATTAGAGAGGAAGAGAATGAATTCTTCGGCTTTGCAATTCATCTCCCTCATCTCGTCGATCTCTACGGGATCTCCACATGTTTTTTGGTCGCTAAGAAGAGCCGGAGTTGAAGGCCTCCACCAAAGATCATTGGATTTCATTGCTCGTAATCGATTTCTTCCTCCATCGTGACTTGGATCTCGCACAAGGAAGAACTCAATTTCAATTAGTACAATTGCGAATCGTCATCACCCGGCACGTTATGGCCGGATGTACATAAATTGATCATTTTGCTTTCGCCTGTGATCTCTATGTTCATTGTTTTCAAGGTTAATGGTTTTTAATAATAGAGACAATTACATACTTCGTGTAGAATTTTCTTACACTTGGTATCAGTGTCATTCTCTGATCGGTTATCCATGTAGTTAAAGTTTTGATCCCATAATGTGATCGCTAATGAGTCGATTCAAGTTCCTTGATCCTGCTAAAGATGGACAAGGGGATCGATTATTTTCCGATCTAATCCACAAATAATTTTTTGTCTCCAATTTATCAAAAATTTATGGATCTAAAAGGTGGCATATTACATTTTGATTTTCGAAACAAAAGGTTGTATGCCATCAGATCCGCTGTCTTTGCCATAAATAGTTGGTGCGGGTTATTTTGGACTGTTTTCCGCCGAATAAAGTTTTCTCCTTCGACGGTACTATATGGATAATTGTTGGGATGCTTTTTTCGGGATTAGAGTATGCTTTTGATCTGATCTATCTTTTATTTATATAGCATTATGTGAATATCCCTTCTTGTAATCATTAATGGGACTTTTCCAGTTCCATGAACCCATCATCAATTAGCAACGGATCATTAGGAACCTTAAAATCTGCATATGTTGTTTTTCTGCTCCGATCGACCATCAAGGTTTTAAGGAAAGTTTCGCGATCGGCAACCGACCCTCCCGTTTGGTCTATGCCAAGGGATGGGGCAGGGAGGCCTCGCGGCAAACCTTAAATGACAGACGGATAATGTGCAAATGCTACACATGCATCTGTTTGCCCATGTGATCTACGCAATTAAAGTTTATAGAGTTTGGCTGAAACATTGTCCACAACTTTATGGTCAAATTTAGCCTTCTTTGCACCCCTCCTTCGAGGGAGGAGAGACCTGGTTCAAGTCTCGCTACCGAGCTTGGATATTTTCCTTTTTTGCAACAAGACTGAAATTTTCATTGGTAGAATAGAAATTACCTATTAAAAACCAAAAATAAATATCAAAATAAATATCGGGTGTTGCTATTTGTACCCACAAAATTATAAGAGCCCCTCCCCCCCCTCTCCCCCGACCGCCACTCCCACCGAGTCCACCCTCCTCCCCTCTCCTCCATTGGGGACCTAGGTTCTCCAAAATCTCCAAATTTTAGGAGCCATTTGTGATTTTTTTTCTTTCTCCAAAACTAAAAATTCTGGGGAGCCATTTGTAAATATTTTAAACAAAAATTCAAAACCACCGGTGGTAGACCAATCTTTGGGTTCTGTTCATGGCGGATTGGGATTGGCCTGGGCCGCAGACCGGCCCACAAATGGTTGAGAGACAGACGAGTTTAGCCGTCGTGAGCCCACACAGTCCAATGTAGCAAACATGGTCTCAAGGAATTTCTCTTGAATTAATGTCCTCGTTTCCTCGAACCCGAGAACGAAAAAACTGTTGTTACACCATAAACATCAACAAAACTTACAGATTTTTTTTCTTCCCTATCACCCTTTCTGTACCGTTGCTTTCTCCACCCTTTTATTTCTCGCCCTCTTCCCCCTAATATGAAGCCAAATCGAATCCTTCACACAGAAGAGTGCTACACCGAATCATATTACACAAATGCTCATCAACACAGCACATCACCGGTGCCGATCATGCCCAAGCAAATTTCCATCAGAATCACAAAGAATCAAAAAGTAAAGAATGCAGGATTACCAGCTCAACGGTCGCCCATCAAGGGAGCACCTTGCTCGTCCAGACCGCAACATCGATGGCTGCAAGAGCTTCTGGTGATTCTGCAACGAACATGGCGTCTCCTACATCTACAACCTAACCGGCAACCCATAATTGTGGAAAGACCTGATGGACCCATCCGAGCCCGCTGTTAATATCACCAGACTCCATGCGGCCGACAAAGTTGCGAGGCACGGGACGCAGTGGTCCTGGCAGCCGCAATGGTCGCGACCATCAGCCCGAGATGTAGGGCTAGGGGATCGAAGTAGCTCCTCCTCCGGCCATGTCGCAGATCCGCCCCTCGACAGACCGTCGACTAGGAACAACGCCCCAAGGCAACAGCGGTCCAGATCCTTGAGCCAGGTGGACGGCTCCAAAATTTTCAGCGGCGGAGAGGGGGGGCGGAGATGATCGTTGCTCAAGCCTGCTCCCCTCTGGTGGAGGCCAGGCCACGGAACGGCGACCGATGCGCCTTCGCATAAGAATCGCTCGCATGACCGTACGGATCTCTCTCTCTTGGATGAGGGGCTGCTGGAGTTGTTGTAGTTCCAGATGTAGACTTGGGAGTCCTCGCCCGCTGAGATGATGTATCGACCATCTGATGTAAACGATGCAGAAAGGTGGCTCTTCGTCTTGCGGAGACCTGCGACACATTATCAACAAACAATTAAGGGGAGTTGGTCAATCAGGATATCCAACTTCCACACACAGTGCATTACAAAGCTGAAGCTTCCTTTTTGTGCTATCTTCCTCTTCCGTAGCTTCTACGGCCAAATTTAAGTCAGCTTAATTTTATGTGTTACCTTTTACTAGTGCTTCATTCTAGAAAAATTCTTGACCCACCATCATTGAACTTTCTAGAAGTTATTACACCGATTCGTGCGATAACTATTCGAGAGATTCAATGTTTTCTTGGAAGGATCAAGGGTCCTCCATCAGAATCCAAGTGTTCTTTGTCCCTACCTTAGCAGAATTCTCCAAGAGATTAGGTGTGACCGGAACACATCAATTACCTATGAGCTTTCTAGCTAAATTTTTTGTCGCATCAGGAACTTCGAGTGGTAATTCCTTGATAATTCGATTTCACCTCGATGGATATTCGATATCATTCATCATATAATGAGTTCACCCAAATTTTGCTCTAACCGACAAGTATCATCCAATGCTGAAAAACATTCGAGAAACGGCCAAGCTTGTATTGGCCAATTGAATGGGTCAATTAATTTAGGTAACTATAGGGCACTCAAATCACGAGCCAATTTAGCCAATTAGAGGGTAACTAAGGGGGTGTTTGGGATGTGGAACAGTTGTTACTCTTAATCCTCTTCCAGAAGAGGTTATTATTGTCAATTACTATTTCTAATGCAATTTGATGATCCAGCGTTCCGGTTGGCATAGAAACAGCCGGAGTGATATTTTTTAGCTCCGAAGTCCTTTGTTCCACAGGAACAATTACTAGCCATTATTTTCAAATCATAAAATTCGGAATGAAAATATATTGTTCCAGAATGATGCCAAACACCCCCTAAGTGTCCTTAGATGTTTTAAGGGGTCGAATTAACAAAATTAGAGCCAATTAATTGTTTGACAAGTAAATTAGTCAATTGACTTGGTTAATAGTAATTTTTCTATTTATTTTGATTTTTCTGGAATTTTTCAGATTTTAAAGCATCTTAGTATATGGGTCAAGTTATGGGTCAAATGATAGGTGCAAATAGAATTTTGGCCGAAAGTTTTGACAAGGAGACTAGGAAGGATATGGATGGCTTTAAATAAGGAATCATAATCTTGATTTCTGAGGCACAAGTATCACTCCCATGTGACTTTTGGGTCACAAATTCCTTTTGACTTTTGCAAAGCCACGGTTTTGTGGCTTCCCCTTATTTTTCTCCTTTAAGTATTCTTTTTAGAGCTGAAATTAACTAATGTAAAAGGAGAAATAAACGAATTGGATTAGTAATTACATTAAAGTTGTATTGGTTTTCTTTTTCTATACAAGGAGGATCATCCAATGTAATGTATTCAATCTTGATTTCAATAAAAAATTACAGCGTTGTGATTTTATTTTGAAGATCCAATTGGTTTTTGTTCTCTCTTCCTCCCCTCTTCTTATCTTGTGGGTGGCACAAAATAGTACCACCATCTTGTGGTACTTTCCTAGGCATTATTTGGCATCAGAGCAAGGCGTTCTTCACATTCTATTGAGAAAAAGATCCTGATGCGATGGTGGGAAGAGAAGTGGATGCCAAGGTTTGATGAAGATGCAAGGATTGCAGAAGCAGATTGAGGAGCTCACGCAAGAGACCGAGTTTTTCATTTTTCAACCTCAACTGAAATATCTTTGATAAGATGTCCAAAATCCAGTGCTCTAAAAAGTGGCCCAGGCGGCCCCCCACCGCCTAGCCTAGGCCCTAGGTGTGCTAGAAAAGCAGCTAAGCTCCTAGGCGGAGCAAGGCGGCCGCCTAGGTGGGCTGAGATTGGCCAGGCGGGATAGGTAGGCCAGGCGGGCTCAGACGGGCTCCTCAGCGGTAGTTGCTCTCTTGATCCGGTCTTCCTCAGCGGCAATCCCTATTTTGGATCCAAGCTTCCTCAATGGTGGCTCACCCTTTTTTTAAAAAGAATTTAAAAAAATCCAAAACGCCTAGGCGCTAGGCGGCCCCCCACCACGTAGCGCTTTTTAGAACCTTGCCAAAATATGAGGTGTGTGAAGGTGGAATAACAAACAATTACATCCACAAATCAAGGCCCTCAATTTCACCAAAAGGGAATTCCGAGAAAGATGAATAATCCTTCTCTGTAGACAAAATCAATGGATGTCTCCACTAGCAAGCGGAATCCTTCTCCCCTCCTCAACGAAATGTCCAAGCGGATGCCCTTGGATGAATCAAAAAAGGATATTGGGAAGGCATAATCCATGAAGGAGCACAAGGGAAAAACTTTGAAAGAAATCTAAGAGGAGGCTAAGACAAATTTTAGGAGAAAGAATGTTTGAAAGAGACTGGGGAGGAACCTATGATGAACATCACGGATGTGTGTTCATTGTCAAATGCCCGGCAACATTGGTCGTCGCAATAGCAAGAGAAGTGGATATATGGATGATCGTTGATGATCATATTACCAGAATTTCGCATGGCTCTAATCAAGAACTAGAACATGAAGAGGCATGCATTCCCTAACAACCAAGGTAGTCTCTTCAAGTATGTTATGAGATTTTTGGTTCTGAAGGAAGTTAAATTGAATGCAGTAGCAAACATCATGCCAACTGGGAACTTCACAAATGATAACTTTTTAAAGGGAAACAATTCATATTTTGAAGGTTCCCACACCAAGGATGACTTACTATCCGATAAAGAATCCTCCATACATGAATTTTCAATTGTAACTTAAGCTTCTCATTTACTTCATCCGGTTTATGGAATTTTTCACTAAATAACGATGGCAGAACATCTTTCTTTTTGTACATATTGTGGGGCCCTAGCTAGACACAAGAGGCACCACACAGGTGCACAACGACACACAGCCACCAGAGAAAGGCCCACCTGGCCCACCAGAAGTCGCTACACCACGAGCAGGAATCGCTGCACAAGCAAGCATTAGTCCCACACAAAGCTAAGAACATGTATCGAACCCGAGATAGTGCTCAGTAGGAGTGATACTACTACCAACTGCCCAAAGCAGCGGTGGTAAGGTAGAACTACATCGATTTTGGTACTAGGTCGATGTTTATAGTGATGAGCTTCAAAATAATTATTCATTCATCTAACTAGATAATTCAATCAAAGTCATGTAGTATAGTGCATTTTTTGCGAAGGTCGAGGACAAGCGGTATGGTGGTGTCTGTATAAATCAATGGATTCAAAAGTTCTTCATCCAAACCTTCGTGAACTAGTTGAGAATCTTCCTACCTAGAGAATTTGATGTAGGAGCATCCCTAGGTCAATTAATTAGTAATACAATGGATTCAAAATTTTCTTCATCAAGACATTTTTGAACGAGTTTAGAATCCTCCCACCTAAGGGTGTGTTTGGTTGATGTGAATGTGCAGGAAAGCAAAAGAAAATGCAACTTTCATATAAATCTTGGTGTTTGGTTCACTGGAAACTCTGAATCTACAGTAAAACAGTTTTCCATAACTACTTACTTTTCTCTCAAAACTTTTCTTGCCAACACCAAAAGAAACCACAAGAAAGGAAAAAAATCTCTCTTGCTGATGCACTTTCCCATTAAATTATATCTTTTTTTCTTGACAACCAAACAATACCGGGAAAGTCTTTTTTTCATTCTTTTCTTATCCATACTTTCTAGTGAATTCTTTTCCCACAAAATATTCCCGACAACCAAACACACCCTAAGGAATTTGATGCTTGCTAGGTCAATTAATTATGGTAACCATAGGGAACTTAAGTGCCAAAATTTTGACTAATTTAATCAATTTGAGGGTAACTAGTGTTCTAATGGGTCAGCTTGGCACTCTAATGACCATTAGTCGTTTTAGTCAAATCGTTTAGTTAATTTAGTGGCTTGGTAGTAGCTTCTCTATTTATTTTGATTATTCCATGGTTTTTTCAGCTTTTACGGTTGTTTATTATATGGTTTAAGATTTGGGTCCATAGTTTCAAAACTCAGCTAATACCGAGTCGTACCGGCTGGTGCAACTCAGCTTTCTACTGTCCCAAATCGAGCCACTAAATGGTACTGATACTTGGTTTGTATCGGTTGATACCGACTTGTATCGGTCTGTATCGGCCGAGTCAACATCGTATTGGCCGATATGGTCAAGTCCTATCAACTGGGTTAAACAAAAAAATGGGTTTTTTTAAATAAAAAATAAGCCAAATTGGTCCGAGGCGAACCTGATGATTCTGAGTCAACTTAGCCGAGTTGACTCGATTTGGTACAGGCCGATATTGCGACTGATACCCAATTTTAAAACCTTGTTGGGGTCAAAATATGGACGTGAATAGAATTTTGGATGAAGATTAGAAAATGTATAAGTCTAAGAAAAAAGCATATGTTTAAATTATAATCAAGATAGGGTACGTAAATTGGGAGGAAGCATTATACGTCATGCATAATAGTTAAGTGAGGAAAAATATCATAGGCTTATCCCCAATGCTTAGGTGAGAAGCCACAAGAACCCCGCATCCCCACCCCAACAACCCTCTCATGTCGGCTACGGTAATTTCTTTCTTAAGGCATCTATGAGCTTCGGTGACTCAAATATCCCTCACACATAACTTTTGGGTCAAGGTTCCCTCTTGACTTGTGCAAGGCCATGGTTTTAAGACTCTTATCACATATGTTTTCCTTTTAGTACTAAATTAGTAAATTCAATCATGAAAAGGAGGATTAGAAGTATGGAATTAGTACTTGTATTGAACTCTTATTAGTATTCTGTTTCTACAAAAAGAGGAGTCCTGAGTATAATGTATTGAGTTCAGATTTCAATAAAATATTATAATATTGTTTTTGTTTCATAGATTCCAATTGTCCTTTGTTGTCACTCTTTTCCCCCTCTCTTCACGTCATGTGGATGGTGCATTGAAGTACCACCAGCTTGTTGTATTTTGCCCGATAGTACCAAGTTCATATGCTCACTCTTCTATAGAAAACAAATAATAGGGCTTTTGCATATATACCCCTAACAAAGTTCGATATTACAGAAAAAAAAAACACCATGTTTAACAAAATTTCATGGTTGCCTTTCACATTTCTTGATTTTCGCAAAAACAAAAAAAACAAATGGTCAACTTTGTGATCATTTTACCGGTCGTAGCTGGTTTTCGTGCGTTCAACTTCAAACATCGAGTGGTCCAAAGGTTAAATGGTAAAAAAAATTAGATCCAAAGGTCTATTAAGTGTGAAAGAAACCTAAAATTCGCAAAACATAGAGTTTTATGCAATATTGAACTTTGTTAGGGGTATATATGCAAAAACCACTAAATAATAAGATTCCTCTATGGAACCTTTGAACCCTAGACATACGAAAGAAAAATCCATAAAAATCAGTTCATCCTTGCACAGAAGCAGGAGTATGCATCCAACTAAAGTGGAAAACTTGACAATGAGCAATTGTAATCTCGTAAGAGTATGAATCATAACCATGATCATAGTGGGAAGTAGGACTTATGACTAAGTATAAAGTAGAATCGATCACTATTTAGCTAAGAAGCACTGATGCGGGTACGGGGACACGGGTGCGACACGACACGGGTACGCCGACACGGCAAATCCTAAAAAAAGAGGACACGGGTACGGCGGGGACACGGCAAAATAAATTAATATTTTTTTTAACATTTTATGTGTTATAATTCATATATATTTCAATAACGAAAAAAACCCATAGAAAACAACAAAATGAAATTTTGTGCATACTCCAATCGACAAGCGAGAGCCGAGATCCTCAATACGCATAAGTAGAGATAGACATTAGACAACCATACGTTTCATATTTCCATAATTCAACAACCAAAACATCCAAAAGGACAAAAAAAAAAAAACATGAAGCAAGCAACTAGACTCTGGAGCAAACAACTATGGAAGCAAGTTCAAGCAACTAATATGCAACTATGTAACTATGGCAGTAACTAATTAACAAATAACAAGTAATTAACAATGAAGAACAAAAAACAACACACTGTTTATGCATTAAAAAACAAAAATTCTTCATAAAAAACACTTAAGTGACTCATGTCTATGCATTAAAAAACAATTAAATGATTCATGTCTATGCATTAAAAAACAAAAAATCTTCAAAAAAAACCATTCTTTAAAAATAAAAACTTTCTTTTATACTTTTATGTAAAAACAAATCCACTGTTTTTTTTTTGAATGCATAAACTTGAATCAGTCTTACTGATTCATGTTTTTGCATCCAAAAAAAAAATTCTTCCAAAAAAAAAACATTCTTTAAAAAAAAAACTCATTGTTTTATGTAGAATATAAATCCATAGTTTTTTGTTTTTGAATGCATAAATAGGAATCAGTCATGACTGATTCATGTCTTTATATTCAAAAAAAAATTCTTCAAAAAAAAAAAACATTCTTAAAAAAAAAACTCACAATTTTTTTGTTTTTGAATGCATAAACAGGAGAGGAGGAAGGCGAAGAGGAAGAAACAGGAGCAGAGGAACAAGAGGAGGAAGAAGAGAAGGAAGCGAATCAGGAAAAAGAAAAAAAAAAGGAGAAATGAGAGGAAGAGAAAGGAGTACCTGGGAAAACCGGCGGCGGGGTCAGAGTAGCTGGGCGTCGGCAGCGGGATCGGCGGATCGGCGGCGGGGTCGGAGTACCTGGGCGTCGGCGGAGGGGTCGGAGGATCGACGGCGTCGACAGGCTAGGGTTTCAGCCCCCTCAGTGCTCGTGCAAAACAGAGGAGAGCACGGGGGGTGGGGGTTAATAAGTTCGGGTCGGGTCAAGTCGAGTACACAGAAAAAAAAAAAAAAAAACCTAAGTCGGAGTCCGTCCGTGTCCAGCCCGAGTCCATCCCGAATCCGGCCCGTGTCCGTCCCGAATCCGGCCCGTGTCCAAGGCCCAAACCCATTAAAAACCAGCAACCCGTGTCGGGGCCGTGTCGGACACGCACCCAGGCCGTGTCCGGGCCGTGTCCGTGTCCGACACGTGTCCGACACAGGTGCGGGTGGCCTGATGAAGTGTCCGTGCTTCCTAGCTATTTAGTAAATGTTGACTAAACTTCGCTCTACTGTTGAAAGATACGACACACATCAAAATGACACAATGGCTCCAATTCTAATGTAGGATAGTCTAAAATGGTGGTTTCATGCAATGATAACATAGTATGAACATAATTAAAGAAATTATATACAAAAGAGAAATAAACTATACCCATATATGGCGTGCATGGAAGAGGTCATGCAAACCATGAGGCAAATAAAAGCAATAGCCAATAGAATCGAGCAATCAAATATCTAGTGGATGAAAAAGGGTCGACGAGTCTGCGAGTTTGTGGGACTACAAGTATGAGGACCTGCGGGCTCATGTGTCCATGGGGTCAATATGTATGCCAAAGGTATAAGATCACGTAAGAGAGAGAAAGAGAGAGAGAGAGAGAGGGGGGGGGGGTTAATAGAGAGATTGAGATGGAGGAAGCGTTGGAGAAAGGGGAAGGGCAAGAGAATTAAGGGGGGAAGAGAGGGTGAGAAACACAATAGCCAAAGGTACAGGATCACATAAGAGAGAAGGGGGGGGGGGGGGGGGGCTAATAGAGAGATTGAGATGGAGGGAGCGTTGGAAAAAGGGGAAGGGTGAGAGAATTAAGGGGGTAAGAGAGAGGATGAGAAACACAGAGCATGAGAGAAAAACAAAGATATACGAGTTGGATCGCCAGGTGGACACACGAGTGGCAAGCATGTGACTGATAAGTCAAGGCAAGGGCCACATTAGGAGAGGCCATTTGGATCTTGACAGCGGGTAGCAAGATCCATGATGGGGGAAAGGGTTGCAAATCTTCCACACGAGTCAATGTCTTTGATCCGACAGAGGAAATAGAGGGCACATGGTCCTCAAGGCGGGCGACGACATAATGGGCCACAAGGCGAAGGAAGAAAAAAATAAGGGGGAGGCAGGAGGCAGGAGGCAGGAGGCAGGAGGCAGGCATGAGAATGGAGGAAAGGAGAGGAAAGTTGGGAAAAAGAGAAGAAAGAGGGGCCTCAAGCCTCACTAGGTGAGGCCTCAAAAAGAGTGCCCTGATAAAATATTTTATTTCAATTTTCTCTTTTATTTTGCCCTTAACATTAAAGCTCGAGAATCCATAAATAAGCTTCTTACAACACTGTTCCTACACTAACAAAAACATTGGGGATTTCTCAAATAAGCCCTCCCTTTCTAAATATAACAACATAGCTCTTGTCGATACCAATTAAAAATTAAAAAGAAGCCATTAAGTACTAAAATATTGGACTTAAGTCCATCATTTGAAAACCAGTAAAAAAAATATTGGGCTCAAATTTCTTTCATGTCTTCGGCATTGCCCTCATGATCCCCATCAATACTAAACACGAACATACCTCTATATACACATATAGATCATTGGCATAATTTGTGATTTCGAAATTTGTCAACCCAAATTAGTCGAAATTTGAAATTTATTTTCCCAATTTTGATACTGAAATTGACCAAAATTTATAGTACCAGTTCCGGTTCCGAAAGCAGAAACTGAATTGATCGAAATTGTTCGAAATTTGATAGAAATGACAAAAATCAAGAGAATTTGGGTTTCGACCTACCTTTGGTTTTGGTCTCAACCGAAACCGAAATATTTGACCGAAATTTTAGTGTTTCGGTCGAAATTTTAATTCATGATCATTGTATAAAATCTCTAACAGTATAAAATCTCTAACTTGGTTGCACAAATAACCAGCAAAGACAAATCAGGAAGTTGTAGTTCGATTCCCACT